>BLFO01001694.1:99845-112345 GCA_014634245.1 Montipora cactus
CCCCCCCCCCCCCCCCCTCCACCCCCTGCGTCTAAGACCAGCCCAGTGGCTTAGGCAGCCACTTTTTTTCAAAAATCAGTCAGATGTATATAATTACCTTGTCCCAAGTTACTCTTGCATTTTGATTGGTTCTTGGCTATGATCTATTAGAGGATAGACACACGAAATCACCAAATGTTTATGCTTCAGATTAAGAACAAATACAAATTCTCAATGGTAATGTTCTTTTTAATAAAATAGACCTTAGTAGCATACTAGAAGTAGGACATTTTCGCGGCAGGGAAAACGAGATCGACATTGCGTGACCTTAAGGTCACTTGATGATACATCGACAATTTAGGCCTCAGTCTGCATTTTAAACCCAGCTGCAGTCTGCATTTTATACTGACCGATAAAGTCATTGCTGAATAGTGGTTAAGTCTAGTGCTTGATTTTTTAATGGTTAACTTTCTCTTGAGGCTGAGCAACCGACATTTTCACCTGTTTAAACTTGTTTCTTAGAGGGTGATAATACACGTTTACAGGGGCGGTAGAAGCCAAAACGCGGGGCCGGGGTCGGGGTCGGGGTGTCTTTTTTTCCCCAATTTTTTTGTTTCAATTTTTGTCGTTATTCTCCTGTATTGTTGTTTTCGAATGACCGGCATCTGTCCTTCATTTTTGGTGGAAATTAGTCAAAAACATTAAGGAACTTACGGAAGCTATGAAAGTTCTTAACGGAAATCTTAATCGGACTTTGTTTTTTTTTTATGTGTGTTTTAAAATCGAAGTTGGTTTTTGCGAGCATCTGACTTAGTCTATCCACGATGATCATCACGCAGTCACGCAACGTTCTCATTTGAATGTTTGTTAATTGTTCGTGTTGATGTGATGTTGTTGTCGACTGTCTTTATTACAAACAGTTTGTAGTAAAGCCAGAGTCGCATGGGAACTTGCTGGTCATGTATTCGGACGTCAAGGGATCGAATCCAATATCACGATAAAAAACACAACAACATCGAATACAATTTTGCGAAAACAAGCAAATGAGAACGTTGTGTGACTACCATAGTGGAACTGTGGCTATGTTCTGTTTCGTTTTAATTGTCTTGCGTAGAAGGTTTTTAAGAATTAAACATTAAAATGTGGTTTTAAAATGTGGAGCTCAGCGAGTCTTTAGTGTCTCTAGGAGTTGGCGTATATTCCCCGGCCAAAAAAACTCCAATTTCAGTCTGAAATTATCTTAATTTCGAAAAACAAACAAAGATGTTCCTTTCGTAGCTTTCTTATGTTCGATATTTTTTTTTTACTAATATCCACCATAAATGAAGGAAAGATGCCGAACATTCGAATATAATATTACAGGAGAATAACGATAATTGAAATAAAAAAATTTGGGAAAAAAAAGATACCCCGACCCCGGCCAAGGCCCCGGCCCCGCCTTTTTTGGATACTACCTAAAAAAATATTGACATATTAAAAAAAAATGTTCTGGCAGTAAGCGACGTGATAGTCTGATCTCCTACTTAGCGGTAGTCTAGTGGTTACGTGAGCGAGTTATTATTAAATCGAAATTCCCGGGTTCGGATTTTAAAAATAGATATTCATTTCCCATAATCTCATAATTTAGAGAAAACAAGACGCTACAATTAGCCTAAACTCGGGCCTGCAAAAATACAGTGGTGTATGGTTATTTTAGCACTAAAGAAAAGAAAAGAAAAGAAAAGGAAAGAAAAGAGAGAAGTCTGACCTTTTTACATCGGCCTTACATTGCGCTTTTCTTGATGTTCGAATGTGTATGTAGTGAATACCCGGATCCTTATTATAGGTGGTGACAATGACCACTGGATCATGGAAACGAGGTAAAAATAGTGTATATATTCCAAAATGGCTAAACACATTGTCTTTTTGCTGATCGATAGGTATTTATGCTCAGTGTTTGAGAAAGGAAACGCTAATTGAACGGTTTAAGATGAAACGGAATGACTCGTCGAAACATTTTTTGCAGAAAAAAATGACAGTGAAACGAAGGGTGAGATGTGAAAACTTCTTTCCAAGATGACCAACCTTTGTCACGCGCGCAATAGGTGAAGATGTGCACTATATCTCGACACTTGAAAATACTTTCAGAAGTAGACAAGTTGCTTGAGGATGGCCATGCCAAATGAATCCATAGCACGAGAATCAAATATTTAAAAGATACCATTTGTTGTAATTTAAATACTCAGTAATATGCACACAATTGTCAAAATAAAAGAATTATAATTCTCTGTGATCAAATTTTGGAAAGTGTTTATCAAAAACATACAGTAAGCAAAATCTATTGTGCAACTTCCATGTACATTACCAGTATGACTTGGGCTGTATTAAATCTGAAAAGTTGTGTTGAACGCAGTGAGTTCTGCAGGTAATTCTGTTAACATTAAATATGTTTGTCTCGATTAGTTTGATAAAGCAGTTTAGGGTTCATTTCTTACATTTATAATAATTACAGGGAAGTAATTAATTTCCTGTCATAATTATATATAATAGCACATAGTGACATAGCTGCACATTCATTACCAGCATTTGATCCATACACTAAAACATCACCTTGACAGTTGTTTTACTGGGATCAATGGGATGTGAACAAGGGTTTTTCTAGGTTATGTCCCTGCAAAGGTTGAACTTACCAGCAATATGCCATGCGGTGGACCAGACTTGTAACAAGAAACTATTTCAACAAGAAACTATTTAAAAAAACAAAAATAGTGTTTCGTTTCCGGAATGGTAAGGGCAGGAGAAAAGATAAAATACTGTAGTGTGGGTCACTTGGTCTGTCATATTTATTTCGCTTCGTCTATTGAAACTCTCGAGAATAAAGATATAAATGTGACCGCAAACTCTCTGAACGGCAGGTATTTTTGCAGGTTACAGGTTGAAATTTCATTATAACTGGAAAGCTGCTGGCACTAAAAAGAAAGGTAAAGCGATAGACTTGCCGTGACTGTTACATGAACAGCTAACCTCAGGCCTAATTAGGCCTAAAGAAAAGTTTTTAGGCCTAAGGTTAGCTATTCATGTAACAGTCACGGCAAGTCTATCGCTTTACCTTTCTTTTTAGTGCCAGCGGCTTTCCAGTTATAATGAAATTTCAACCTGCAACCTGCAACCTGCAAAAATACCTGCCGTTCAGAGAGTTTGCGGTCACATTTATATCTTTATTCTCGAGAGTTTCAATAGACGAAGCGAAATAAATATGACAGACCAAGTGACCCACACTACAGTATTTTATCTTTTCTCCTGCCCTTACGGGCCCGAGTAATTAGGAATTGTTGATAATCAATCATTTCGGAGGTAGAGAATGCGTTGTGCTGTTACAAATGAAAATGCCTCCCCAGTTCATTTGGATTCCCTTTGGTCTCACTCAAACCTGGAAGGACTGGAACAGAAAAATTTATATTTCCCATAGAACAGTTCGGCACTAAAACGCCTACGAAGCATATTCTTAGAAAGTGAAGAGAATGCACTTTTACGCTGGTCAAATTGTGCGAAATCTTCGACATTGCAGCACGGACTGTACACCAAATGGTCATAAAAGTAAGTACAAATGGAAATTCACGGTTCTTTGCGGTTAAAAAGTCGGTTTGCGAGAGCGAAATGAGTCCACCATTACGTTGAGTTCAGAAATAGATCGACGTGTAAACATAATCCCCATGGGACTCGTTCTTTTCTTACAATTTCCGGATTTAGTATGCATTTATCGCGCACTCTTGAGTAAAATGAATTCAAATTTAAGGCCTTAACTGTAGAGGGAATTGATGATAAATGTTTCGATAGTGAATTTCGGTAGTAACCAGTCTAGTAAGCTAAATTTTTTATGAACTCTCGATCGAGTCACTAGAAATTCGGAACAGTCTGCCTTTGATATCCGCTCGCTCATTGTATGGAAGTTGACGTACAAAACAAAAGCAAAATTTAGCTCGTGTTTAGCATAATAATAGCGCCAAACTCCGAAAGACGTTATGTGCAAGCTAAGGATTTTCTCGCACACGGTCTACGCCTGGCAATTTTTTTATTATAATTTATTACACAACAAACTCAATGTTTTGTGTAGTGACAGTTTTTTCGAATGCTTGTGATAATTATAATGACCCTTGAAGAAATGGGTAAACACCGGTACCCAAGCATTATATCATCTTATAGTATAAAGAATGACGGAGTATGTTTGTTCATTGTTGTTAGGGGAACAAGCTGCATAGCCAAATGATGTAATAATTTTTTTTTGCAGACAAGAAGTGATCTCGGAGCTTCTGTGAAACGACAACTTGGAAAAAAAGGTATGTGCAAATTTTGAAGTGAATGTGACAGCTGTTACAGCAAATTAGAATTTTCTGTTTTCATTTGTGGTTTATAGTTAAGATATGTGGGGTTTATGTGGAGTTTTTGTAGCTTATTAAACCCCATCTTAGTTTCTTCTGTTTAGTTTTAACCTTGAAGGTCTGTGGAGTATATGAAGCATTTCTGTAGCTTATATGTGTTAAACCCCATCTTAGTTTGTTCTGTTTACTTTTAAACTTTGAATTTATGTATTTTGGGTTTCAGTTATTTAGAACGAAGTATGCTCCAACCAGCTCCAACTCAAGCTAAGCCCCCAGAGATTCATTTCTTTATTTTAAAAAGTCTATTTTGTTTGCCTCAATGCCCTTGGAATTATAATTTTAAACAAAGATTTTTATGAAACCTTTATATTCTGCTTTCCTCAGGGTTCGCCCTACCCCTTAAAGTCCTTGAAAAGCCCTGGGATTTAATTTCGGAGTTCAAGGGCACTTGAAAAGCCTTTAAAAAAAAAGGTCCGATTTTGTGGAAAACTCCTTGAAAACTGCTCGAATTTTTGCTTGGGGGAAAGTTGTTGCCATTGCATCATGCTAAGTTAAGGAGACATTTCAAAAATTGAGCCCAAATTGTGCCCATGCGTGCATTTTGCTTGCAGGATATCAAGGTAGGCTTTTTCAGCAAAGAAAACACTGAAACACAATGTATGGCACAGAAATACAATTTCTTCTTCTTGAAAATGCCTTGTAAGGAGTGTTTAAACATACTCCTGGATTTTTTTTCTGGAGACAAAATGCAGCACAAACCCTGTTTCCTACAAGACAAGCCTTCGAGGAAACATCATCGGCTTCAGTGGTTTCGATAAAATGTGAGGTTGACGGCTGTTTTAAGTTGGATAACTGACTGTTGTCATTGTCAAAATGAATTTTAATCTTAGGTTTGAAAGAATCAGTCTCTAATTATTTCAGTTTAGGGGGTAAAGTAACCTACTTCTCTCTATCAACATTTTTCACTCACTTCAGTGAAAGGGAAGGATACCAGAGGTCAACCCTATGGAATCTGCCAAACCTGATGTAATTGATTGAGAGTCAATTTTGATGACGGAGGAAAACCGGAACACCCCGAGAAAAACCCTTGGAGTCAGATTGAGATCAACTAACACTCAGCCCACATATGACCTTGGGGCTGAGGGTTTTACTCGGGTCACAGAGGTGGAAGGCATAGTTAGTAACTGCTCAGTCACCCTGACTCCACTAAGCTGCCCATTCCCCTTCTCTCAGTGAAGTAGCAAACGCTTTTTGTCAGCTGTTGGTACCTATTGAGACCATTGCATTTTACAAACAGCTTTCTGGTCAGAAAAGTTTTCAGGGCTTCTAACAACTGTCTTAGGTAATATCTCACGTCTTGCCAGTGGACTGGTCTTGTATGCTTGCATTTTCTTTCAAGCTTCCATTCGAAATATGAACCTTTGAGTCAAGAACTGAACTGAAAGTTTTGGTTTTTGATTGTGGACAATAAACTCAAGTTTGCGTAACTGTGACAATGGATTACGTATGTACATAATTATATTCACCAAAAAAAAAAAAGATTTTCATTAAGCCTGAGCAAAGCATTAGTTTTTTGTTTCCCAGGGGGTGAGATAAATTAAAAATGAGCTGGCAAGTGATTTGTCATTCTCTTCAGTAGGTCACATGTATTTTCGTTTTCGTTGTATGCTGAATTGTGCACCCTCTTTTTCACTTTCGTTAAAGTTTTATAATTCGTGTGAACAATCTTCTTTGATTTGTTTTGGTGGTGCTGATTGTTGCAAAGTAATTCCTGAAATGCTTGTTGAAACAGATTGAGCTTTTAAATAAGGACGAAGAGGAACTTATAACATTGAGGTGTTGTTTGGCGATTTGCACGAACTCCAAGTAAGTAGGAAGAGTTCATTTTGGGAGAGAGAGTTCATGTGCGCCATACATGTATATTAAAGTGCGACAGAAAGTCAACACGCCTTATCGCCGTATCCTATTTTGAGCTGCTCAAGCACTCATGTACGCGTTCGAGGGGGATAAAACTAGACTTGAAATCTCTGAAGACACCTCGTTTCGAAGGTTACTAGTTAAGGTACTTCAAATAAAATATACCCCGTTCACATTCAAAGTAGAACTCGGGCATACTTGAAACCTTGTTACGTCCCTAGTGTGAACCCCCGTAATGCTTTCTTTGAGGAGCACAGTTTAAATTCTGAATCGACTCGCCAAGTTAACGTTGAAAAACCGTGTATGCTAATGAAGTTTTTGTTTTTGTCACGCAACGTAGGTAAGACATTGACAGGAAAATGCAGGAAAATACTGCACCTCCCGGTGAAACCCGGAGCAGTAACGAAAGGGAAAGAGAATTTGGTACTCACCGAGAGGCTGTTGGGAACATGGCTTTACCTTCACGTGACCTTCTATTTCCCGGAAATCACCACGAAGAAAATTCAAACAACGAAGAAGAAACTAGTGCACATGAAAATGCGATGGCTTCTCAGGAAGAAAGTGATGAGCGTTTGCAGGGGAGTGTTTTAGATATTGGCCAGCCTTTAACTGACTTTCAATTTACTTTGGGCGATATTGCAAGTACTTCTCAGAACCAAGGTTTAGATAGTGGAATTGAAAATGAGATGGATGATTCGCAGGAAGACGATCATGAGCGATTACAAGGGAGGAATCATCGACAGCGACATCTTCCACCTTATCTACAGCTAGCTTCTGACATTTCTGGACCTTTGGCAGAGTTGCAAGTTCAGGGAACCAATATTCGTGACGGTGGTGCTAGCACTATTGCTGAAGGTGATCCTTCTTCAAGCGTAGATGGCAGGAATGAAAGTGAAACCGGAAGCAGTCGAGTTGCTAACGTAAGAAGTACGCAACAAGCCACTGCTAAGAAGAAAAGGCGAGGAAGTCATTATATCGATATTGCAAAGGAGTTGTCTGGTTCGCTAGCTGGGCTCCGTGTTCCAGAAGCAAGTGACGATAGATCTTTGGAAGAGCAAGCGAGAGATTTCCGTGTTGGCGAATCTGTTACTGATCATCCATCACTCTTGTCACAACCCGATCCACATTCAATTTGTTCTTTGAGAGACCAGGACTGCATGCATGAAACTTTCTGTAGCACTGAGGAACCGCGTCATGCTCAACAAGAGTCCATTTCGGAGTACAATCCAAATGCCTCTTGCGGTTATGAGAGCTGTGGGCGTTCAGTTACTCAAGATGAACCGGAAATGCGGACTGAACATAATCCAGGGAATGAGGTTGTTGACGCAAAATCAACATATTTAAATCCTGATCCGACTTTTGGATATGGCGATGAATACGAAACCTGCAGACAGTCCATTTCACAAGTTGAGACGAATAACGAGGAAGATTTTGGAATGGATCATTTCAGAAGGGAACAGGCTCTTCAGGAGTCGTTTTCACTACACGATGAACATGCTTCTTGTGGTTCAGTGTCTTACCATGAAGAATTCGATATCCCTACTGATGATTCCTTGCCTCTACCAGACACAGGCAATCTTGAAAGTTGTAGTCCAGCAATGACCATGACAGACAGCTCGAAATTTACTAAGTCACCACGGGAAATGGTGTCAGACTTTGACAAATGTTTGAAAGACGAACGAACCATGACATCGGGCGACAGTTATTCAAAACCCGATGGAGAACCCGCTGCGAAAAGAAGCAAATTAAACCAGGAAGCGACAGATGAAACTTCTTCGCCCTTTCGCAATAGACGCTCAGATGTCAATACACATTTGAATTCTGGGTTGCCATCGGTGCAATCCACGCATCTCGAATCTGCGGAAAGAGAAGAGCTCCAAGAACGTCGGTTACAAAACAACGGTTTCTACCCAAGGGAGAGAAACGACGAGAGTTTGAGCTCTGAATTTGAGCAAATGAATCTCGAAGTAAACGGTTCCATGGAAAGGCGCATGGCTTCATGTCAATCGATTGGGTCACATCAAAGAGAAGAGCCACATGAAAGTCCGCAAACTTCGCTCAGCGATTTAGAGACCAACTGGTTCAGACCTACTGATAGCTCACCTCCAATGAACTACATCCCCTCGCAAAGTCATGTTCCCACTTTCTGCCATTCAAGTGCTGACGATTATGGCAAAGTCAGTGAAGAAGATATTTCAGGGTCTAGTAACTCATCACCGAGCGCTGTTTCAAAAGCAAGCCAGAAGGTGCCTGAACAAACGAAAAAGAAAATATCGAAACACAACACAAATAATGCCTATCGCGAGCCTGCAAAGGATGTCGCTGGAGACTTGCGTGCTAATAATTTACAGCTGAAAAACACAGAAGTGAGAGACCAAAACACAGAAAAGGAACATAGCGTTGCAAAGCATAGACAGTTATGCAATGGCAACACAGTTCAAGCTCAGGAAGCAAGTAACTCCGTCGTTGATCCTTTGGAGACTTGTCGACGTGACATACAAGAAGGAACTATGGTGACAAACGAGGAACAAGCAAAAAGAAGCAGCGATGCAGTTTCCAGGGAGATGGAAGTCAACTCAGCAACGAATCTCTCGGGGATTGCGGATTCGAACAAATTCGGTATATCACAGCAACCAGCACGCCCCTCTTCCAGACGCAAACGAGAAACGCCCGAAGCTGCTGAGCTTCGAAGGGCACAAATTGAAGAGCAGCAAAGGTCGGTGGACAACATGGCACCAGAACTTCAAGCACTTGTGATTGAGATGATGCAAAGACGTGAGGAAGAAATAGGCGGTGGTCACGTATGGTATTACACAAACAGAAATCCTCCGGTTCCCCCAAGACTTCAATCTCAAAGACAAGGTGAAAATCGCCACCAACAAGCCACTTCCCAAAGATCTTCGCAACAATCTAGCGGCAAGAAATCTAGAAAGGGGAAAAAGAAAATGGGGCATTATGTAGAGCTCGCGGGTATAATAGCCCCTGAGCTTGCTGCTCTTAATTCGACGTTGACGAACGGGCACAGGAATGAGCCGGAGCATTTGGTTCAATGTGGAAATACAGAGATAAGTCCTGATGTAGGTAACCAAGGAGCCGTCGGTCACTCACAAAGGGTCTTTGATCGCGGGGTAAGTACTGCGAACACGAATGCCTCTCACAGCAGTGACGTCAGGTTACAGGATCAGTTTTCACGCAGTGAAATGTCGTCAGGTGATCAGTCTCACCGTCAACCACGTGCACATCCGGCAACCAATCAGAAACAAAAACGAGGAAATGCAAACCATTAATACGGTAAGTGAAACTAAGAAAAGTATACGCTTATATTTTGCCAACCCAATTGTCGTGAGACTTCCACAGACACGAGGCATAAGCGTTGAGCCCTGTGCCTTAAAGTGGTGGGGTCACCCCATTGTGACAACTAAAAAAACTCAAGGTGATATCAACCGCAAACTTAATGAGCAGGTTTGTGTCCGGGTGCACAACATTAATGTCACTAACCATAATGGAGAACAACTGAACACTGGACCTAAGACAGTCCCCTGTGGAACACCTCCGTCAATTTCAACGAACTTTTTAGTGACACCATCGACTAGAACTCTCTGTTTACGACCGCTCAAAATATTAATTAACCAATTAATAACATAAAGGTTGATAATATATGACTTGAGCTTATTACATACAATCTGGTGGGAACCGAAATCGAAAGCTTTACTAAAGTCGAGAGAATACACTGTAACAAAGTCTGCGCCTTTATCTAACCAATTTAACCATGCAATAATGTTGACGTATAATCAGTGGCCCTCTTAAATGTCAACATTAGGCTAAACTGTCCCACGTTATAGGCAAACAGGTTTGACTGGAAGGTAGCTGATATTTCTTGTGGGAAACAAGTTTCTCAAGAATTCTCCGTGGTTATATTTGTAAGTTATATGGGTCTCAATTGACTACGCTGGCTTAATAGGGATACCTTGGGAATAGCTGTAACATTAGCCAGTTTCCGTCCATAGAGGAGGAACTTTTTGCTGTTTAATTGAGTTGTTGAAGATCTTCATAATTATAGGGGCCAGATAATCAGCATAGTTACTCCAGAGCCAGTAAGGAATCTCATCAGGCCAAGTAGCAGTTCGCCTCAGGAGATTCCACACTGAAAGCACACTGACCTCAGGGACATTTGTACCGTCAGGTATCTCAGGGGGCCCCGAGGCCTCATATGCATCATCGGTGTAATAATTTGAAAATATTCGTTGTTATTATTATCAGGATTAATTACTTTGCGAAGCGGAATGCCCTGAGGTTTCCTACCCGTAATTATATTGGCCGTGTCCCACCATTTCTTAGATAACCCTGTAATGTTTCTCGTTTTCATTACAGACAGCATTTATTTGATTCTTGCGAATGAGGGTGTTAAATTTCTTCTTGGCGAGTGGTTCTCTCAACATCACTTTCTATTTTTGCATTCTTGTTTCTTATATTGCAAAGGTGCTTCACCAGTGACGACTATAGGGCTGATCGCTCGAAAGTCAGAGGAAAGCTGTCGTTATACATTTCCCATAGTTTTGCACTTAATACTTCAACATTCTCATCAGGGTCATCTAAAGAACCTAAAGTACTCCAATCATATCCTTCAAGCCTAAGTCCATGACAATTTTACAGTGTTCACGAGGGTCTCTAAAAGTGAGCTTTTTCCTACTGGGGATTACAGCTTCATTGTATTTGTGGAACGGCGTTTTCGCAGGCCGAGTTATTTTTAAATTGTTTTTCCCGCGAAACCAGACCTTTCCAGCCTCTCACAAGTTTGCATGAGAACTTATTACCATGGGATTGAGAATGGTCACTCATGCAAGTTAAATCTTTTTCAAGAACTCGTCTAAAAATAGCGTGACCTGAGAAATGCCTTTACATAGACCTGGAGTTGGAGTTGTAAGTTCCTGCTTGTGGGCGCTTTACAGGTCTTGGTTGGAAGCTCCGTATTTGTTGTCCAAGGTGGCATAACCCTCATTTTGTCAATGTAAGATAAAGTTAGCTAAGAAGCATCCTGGCCTAAATTCCTTTCTTTTTCTTCAGGCACTGGTGCAGATCGGCGTCGAGGGGGCTTGGAAAGGAAAACCGAGGACAGTCACGAACGGGCAAGAAGAAAAAGGAAGATGACGTCTCAAAAAGCCTCTGTTCACAAATGGCAGAAAACATAGCATCGTCTTTGCAGACGTTAAACGTTCGACTGGAAGAGCACCAGCAAAGAAGCGCTTTTGTGAATGACGCTGCAAACTCCGAGGATTCCGTGACGCGTGACAGCAGTGACATGATGGATTCGTCGGAGAATGGTTTCAAGTAGATTGCATAACCTTGTGCTAAGTAAAAACAACTACGTAATCCCTTATAAATGACAGCAGTTATGTAACAAAGCCGGTTGCTGACTTTAACATAGGAAAAATAAAACGACGCCGCCATTACACAAAAACGTTTCTCAAGGCCCTCGTTAAATATTAGGTCACATTAGGGACTTTAAAATACCAAGACGGTGGGCTGGGTGGACGGTAAAACCGTCCGAGGTGGACTGGGGAAACGCATCCGTCCTTGGCGGGAAAATGATGTTTTTCCAGTTTTCTAGGAGGCTTGGCATATCATTTGTCGAAGGTTGTTTATTTTTGCTGTGACACCATTTTGCAAAGCACGAGAAATGCTCACTGTCGCGTATACATGAAGAGTTTTTAATTTTGTATGTCTTAAGCAAGTCAAAGAACTTGGAGCTTCCGTACGACGAGCATGACAAGTTGCATCTTGGTAACCTTTGTGAGATCTAATGTAGAGCAGAATTTCGATTTGAAAAGCAAGATATCAGTCGTTTGGCAGAAGGCCTTCAGCTAGCACCTGTAGTCAAGTGTCCAACAAGTCAGTGTCAGCGGCCATATACAAAGAACAACATCGTGGTTATATTTATTTATTGATATTTTGTTTTTAACAGTTTGCTAGAGGATAGCGTGACATTATATATTTTGTTGTATAAAAACCATTTTTTTAAAATTATATTTCGACTAGAATAAAGACAATCCCAATTTACCAAAAAATTAAAACGTCGATTTTTTGTTGAACAGTGTCAACAGCGCGTAACAAAGATGGACGCTTCCATCCGCAAAATATGACCACTCTATGTTATAAAAGGAAACATACCTTTAAAAACATCCACAAGTTTGTTTAGACCCTGACGGACTAGCCAATCTTCAACAAACGCCTCGTCTTTGCCGATGA
>BLFO01001694.1:119727-153367 GCA_014634245.1 Montipora cactus
AGAACTAGAAGAAGCACTAAAGGTAAAAAAGGAATGTCAAGAATAAAGAAATGAAAAATAAATCAGTAATCAGCATAAACACTGGTAGATCAGATGCATCTTTTTGCCATAACATTTCGTCCAAAATTGGGGTTGCGTCTTGTCAAGGAGAACAACTTCAGAGCAAATCTGTAAATTTCCAAAATCGCCCCAAACCCAGAAAGAAACTAACTAAAGGTTGTTATAAATAAACATCAAAAGATTCTGCGTAAAAGTAAAGTATGATAACCGGTCACTAGTTTTTGCACCTTTTGTCGCTTCTGGTTCCTTGGGCCCATTGCTACATATTCTTTATATTTGGACAGTTAACACGGGTATTTGAGTCTTACTTCGACTGCAAATTGAATGAGCAATCCAAGATATGAATTTTCAGCAGGTTATTTTTTTCCAAATGTCGAGCTTTAACATTTGGGGTGTGGCTTATCTACAAGTGCAGTTTATCAACTGGTGTTTATGGTACAATGTAGATACATATTTCCTGAAATAGGGTTTGCTTGTTCATCGTCGTGAAATACAATAATCAATAATATTTGACCTCATCCCCAGAAGAAGACTAGCATTCATCCAGTCAAAACGTAGTGGTCTACACCACACGTGACAACATCATGACATCATCATCAACATCATCACCCTGCTAGCAGAGCCTTTCTTTTGCTTGCTCGATTTTGGTGTTCTCGAAAAAGGCTCTGCATGAATCGAGTAAGATCTTTATTGAATATGCGCTGCATGTTGCCAGGATACAGTCTCGAACCCAAGCCTAATATGCCAGATCTCGCCGCCATCTTGGTTTTCATGGTACAGCGGGCTCAATTATAACCATCGGTTTTGTCACTAAACGGACGCTCGCACTGGAAAAACCGGTTTGACGAGAGAAAACAAGATTGACTAGTCCAGAAGTTCGGGCTGCGGCGGCTTCAAACGATTCGGGCAGAGCCTACTTTTCTCCTCCTCTGTAAAGAAAAAGACAAAAGGAGGCTCTGCTCGCAGGGTGCAACATCATGAGACAAATTAATCAATTAGTACTAATATTTTAACAATTATTATTCCATGAGCACGCATTGGATATGTACCTCTTACTAACCGAGTTCGAGGTCCGTACTGTAAGTTACGGACCAAGTTTTTTCCCGTTGATTTATGGCCCAAGCGCGAAGCGCGCGGGCCATAAATCAATGGGAAAAAACGAGGATCTGTAACTTACAGTACGGACCGAGAAAACGAGGTTAGTAAGATATTTATTATATCTCTGAGGTTAACCGGTGCGCGGGCAAGGAAACTAGTCAAAGTGAAGCAGAAGGTTCAACTGCCACAGAGAATGCCGTGCCAAAATCCCAAAAACTAAATCTTCTTGGCTGTTAAGTTTGAAATAGTTGCTTGCAAGATTCAAACAGTTTTCAGTACAAGTTTATGACCGAAATGACATGAAAAACTCGCCAGATGATGTTTTGTCGAAATTTTAAATTTAGCGGGCTGTACAGCGGGCCATACTGTAGAATACGGCCCACTAATTTAGCCAATTACAGCGCACGTACTATCTGAGAGATATAATAAGAGATGGTAAATAGCCAAGGAGGTGCGTAGCGCCGAGTTGGCTATGACAAGTCTCACATCCAACAAGTGGGAATGGAATAATTGTTTTGTTAAATTCCGTGAACTCCAAAAGTTTGGAAGTACGAAATACGAGCAAAAAAGACAAGAAAATTCAAGCAAAATTGAAAAAACTTGATGAAAATGAGATGTTATGTAATACCTGGTGGTCAGACAGACACAGGGTCATCACAAAAACCTTTCTTACCTTTTCGTGTACTACGAAACGTTGGAATTGATCCAAACGTTCCACAAGAATGTTAAATCTTTTTGCTTTTTTCCGAGAGAAATTTTGCTTTCCTGCAAAAATAATTTAAAGCTTTGCAACGCTTAGCGCAATCATTTGCGATAATATCACAAGGTCAAATGAAGGTATATGAGCTGATAACCGAGATTGAGTAAACCAATCAGAGCACGAGAAATGCATTAACCGAGGTTGAGAATTTAATAATACATGTAATACCTCAACCTTTCCCCACCTGAAATGTGACTTGTAGATTTTACTCTCACTCCCAGGCATCATTGGGATAATATACTATTCAAGTTTTCATTGCCATGAAAAGTGGGTGAATAAAATTTAGGCAAGGAGAAAATGGTGATCCCTTTCTCTCATTGTTGTTGTCTTTTTTGCTTAATATTTTTGTTCAATTTTCATTTAGGTCACCAAGAAAGCGGGATTGCTGAGATTAGTTATAGAAAATCCATCTGACCCAAGCAAAACTACAGAAATTGAATGTTTTAAGGACATACTGGGGGAATCCCCAAGAGGAACTCCTGTGAGTATTTCTGGTACATGCAAAATTTTATGCCACCACTCTTTTTCTATTTTGAGCCACAATAATTGAAGAAAACAAATTGAAGTAAACGACCAAGTGCAGAAAGGTACATGAATTTACAAACTTGTGCTTTTTAGGCCAGCTGCTTTATCGGTCATAAGTTCGACCATCGGAGTACTGTACATGTAGAGGATTAAAAAAGATTAGCATAGCAGCCTTCTCAAAACCGGCCAGTTTCGCCGCCTCCTCAGAAAGCGTGACCGTCTCTTACGAGTCAAAAAATGTCAGACACTTAACACATTTTTAGCTCTAACGTAAAGTCACTGGAGATATTTTAGAAGCTTGAAAAAACCGTATTTGACGTACAAATTCGCGTCCGCAATATCTTTTGTCACGCATATGAAATGTTTAGTTAACTAACATTCCAGTATTTCTTATTAGACTCCATGCAAGTGTCAATTCCATGTGTGAAATTTCGTCAATTTAAATCCCTCAGATTGCTCTAAATTGCATCTGTGAGTGTCTAAATTTGAAAAATTTCCTAGGGGAGCATGCCCTCAGACCCCCTAGAAGCTTGCATCCTTTGGGCACTTGCTTAGGTGCCTTTAGCACCAAAACCGTCTCCACTTTCCTTATGACCTGCTCCCCAAAAACGTTTTGAGAAGGCTGGCATGGTGTGCAGTTTGT
This sequence comes from Montipora cactus, assembly GCA_014634245.1. Classification (NCBI taxonomy): domain Eukaryota; kingdom Metazoa; phylum Cnidaria; class Anthozoa; order Scleractinia; family Acroporidae; genus Montipora; species Montipora cactus. The sequence continues at coordinate 122,814 of BLFO01001694.1, forward strand.
TTACATGTAGCTGTCACAACTAACAGGCATAACCTACCATCACTATACATGTAGCAATCTGTTATGCTGGTTTTAATTTAAGCAGTTGCTTCCTGCTTCGTATGAGAGAGTTGAGGATTTGGGATGATTTTAAAATGGTACTTTTCTTTGAAAGAGTAATAGGACAAAATAATTTCTAATTAAAGATTGTAGTCCCTTATTAACTTTTACTGTGGTGTGACCAGTAGCCAAATGAGCACTTTGTGGATGACCTTTTTTGTTCACATTTGCCAAGCAACTCATTTAAGATGACTCCTGATACAATGTATACAGAGATGGACTTAAGCCCTGACTTTTAAGGTGTATTTTTTTCTGGAATGGCAGGCACTTATTTTGTAGCTCTGATTGTAATTTTACATCCAGTCATTTACTTCTCTCTCTTTTTTATCTCCAGGCTCCGAAGCGCAAATTTTTAGTCAACTCTATTGCCCAATCAGATGAAAGTTGTGCCTTCAAGACTGCAAAAATGGATAAAATTGATCAAGAAACACTAGTCTCTGACCCAGGTGCTGAAGAAGCATCTGAGGCAGTTGAAGCCTTTGAATCACCCTCCAAAAAAAACAAAGTTGAAGAGGACATCACTGGCAATGAAGGGATCTCTGAGGACATCACACACCAAGTGCAGAACATGTCCACTTTGGAGCCACCATGTATTGACGAGGAAGGCAGTGATTCATCATCAGGAGATCAGTATGTCCCATTGGCGCAGTTAATGGTACCCCAACTAGCTGGTAGGCCACCACGACCTCCGCCACCCTCTGTTCAGCCCAAAAAATCTCGGAAAGGCCGCAGTGTGAAGAACTGTTACCATCAATTGGCTGAAAGTGTTGCTGTTGAGCTGGCTGCCATGAATGACACGCTGCATCAAAAGTTGCGCAAATCTTTTCAAAAGCTGCAGGGAAAAGAAGAGCCGCTGTCCACTGAATTACAATCTTTTGAAGATGTGGAGGAAGATACTTATGTATTCGTAAATCAGCAAGGTACAATAATCACATGACTTGCTGCTTTTGATTTTCTATTCCCCATATTTGTTTTAAAAATTATTTTACAGTAATTCATTTTACTAAAATAGGTGTAGTATGAACCTTTGTCCATAACTAAATCTAATGGTAACTGCGATTAGACATTTTTTTCAATGAAATAATAAAATTATTGATTTTTTTATGAGGTTGAAAACTACCAAGATTCTACTGTTCTGCTATGTTGATACATATTCATGACAAAATTTCTAGAATTATTCTCTTTTTGAAGTTTTGCAAGAAAATTATTGTTACATGCACAGTACATGTACATGTATGATTAGTATTTTCTTCTCTTTTGGTTTTCATGCATGTTAACCAATGTGTAAGCCCTCTATCAGTTGTGCTTGTACTCTTATGCGTATACACATGGTTTTGTGAGATCTCTGTACTTAATTCTTTTTTATGTTTCCTAGGCAATTTGATGGCATCTAATGATGACGTCGAACTAGAGAATGAGAATCAAATCTCTAGTGTCAAAAATGAAACGTCGCCTGATCAGATTCAAGACAGAAAAGTAGAAGCTTGTGGCAAATCTCCTTGTTGTGTGATTGGAAGTGGCACTAGACATCACAAAGTTGATTATGTATCAGTGGAAGAAACAGTTCAACGTGTTGTTCAAGAGGTAAAACTGGTGGGGCAAATTGAAATTTATGAAGAAGAAGTAATAATGTTTAAAAAACATTTGGCAGTCACTATAAAAAAACTGTGATACATGTAATGCATTTCTTAAAAGGTTATAAAACATTAAAAACCTAAAAAGGCTAGTTAACAACGTTTAATCAAGGCAAAGATACATGCAATAAGGTTTCCTGTATAGAAATACTAAAAGCAACAAAAAGTTTATCAACTTTGATTTGATAATGATGTTAAGATAACATCGACACAATGTCAACCAGCCTTTTAGAAATAATTTACATTATCGCAATTTTTAATGACATGCAGTAAAATGAAATTTAGGCACAGTAAACTTCCACATCAGCTTGTCTAACTGTTTTCAGAGTCTTCAGTGAGCAAGAGAAAGGTACTGTGACTGTAAGAACAGAAGGGAAAAGTAAGAAAGAAGAAGAAAATGGAGATGATAATGACGATTACCACAGCCATGACCACTTGCATCAGGGTGGGGCTTTTCAGAGCAGATGAAACTACGTTTATATACTGAAGTAAAAAATATATATTGAAGAATCCCAGCTTGTGGATGGCAGACAAAAAAATAATTTAAAATTTATTTGATGGTCTACTTACAAGTGTAGCTGAAGAGTTGACTGCCGACCAACTTGAACAACTCTGGCTACAGTACGTACATGTACACCGTAGTTGAACTTAAACCCAGAAAGTCTGTCTCGTGCCTTGATCACTTGGCAACACTCTGCAATTGTTTAAAAAACTGACAGTCTACAACTTTGTGGGTAAATGCTTTATAAAGGACCAGACCTACATTGTAAATGTGTGCAGTGAGCAAGCAAAATTTTGTTTAATGAAGTTGTAAGATTTGTTGATCTCACTGACAAAAGACCATTTCCTAGTTGCTGCATACCTCAGTTTCAAAGCGAGTCCTGGTGCACAACCATTCAAATGGAAATGAGTTGCACACTTTTATGCAAATCAAACTCATTTCCCTTGCAAATTGTTTCGAAGACTACAAATTGCAATCACCCTACAGGATCATGCAATTTTGTTATCTGAATAAATTTATTTGACTGTGCTTATTGCAACTTGCACTCAAAATCATGTCATTACTTATACTCAACTGCAGGAAATTCAGCCAAATTTAATGAAATTCTTACAAATCCATTTTGGGTGGTTAAAGCTTAGAGGTTGTGCTTAAAGTGTACATAGCCACGTCTGGCATCACTATGATGACGAGTAAATAATAATGAATTATTATTATGTACTGTTGAAAAGAGGATTGCATGCAGCAGTACTTCCAGGGGTTTTTTAAACCAAAAGACAAGGGGATTTGAATTTGAACTGGACAGTCTTCAAAGCTTCTAACTCTGTATTTAATATTGAAATAAAAATGCATTTTTTTGAATTGCGGATTGTAGGGCATAAGGGAGCTTATTGAGCAGAGAGTTTTTATCAAATATGGTACTTGAACTTACATGCATATATGCAATCCCATGTACATGTATATTCATTGACAAATGTTGTTTTTACTAACAGACTCTGCCACAAATAATCGAAAAAACCGTGACGCATCTCAAAGAACTCCAGTTAGATGAAGAGTCACCTGAGCAGATTCCTGGAAAATCAACAATTGCCAGAGGTAGTTAAATAATATTGACCAATGTTAATGAAGTATTGGTTTATTGCATTGGTTTTAGAACAGAGCTTCATTATTTTCATAGAGTCACAGCAAACTTAGCTTGCATCAAATTTGAACAAGTTTGTGGTGTCCAAGTGATACAGGGCATTATATGAATGATCATTTGCGCTACAAACACATTTGGTTTATATGAACATGTGGTATATTCATTTGAAAGTTGCATCTTGTGTGTTCCAAAATTGCATCAAGTTGAATGCCTTGCTGTAAGTAACCCAATAAATACCCCTCTCTATTATTTCCTTTGAAATGTATCTAATAATCTGATCATTTTGTTGAAATAAAATGGAAAACTGGTTACCTTTCAGGATCAAAAAGTTTGTCACCTTTAAAAGGGCATAGTCATTCACATGAAATGCAAACTTCTTTCAAATGTTTTGATCTTGAAAGGTACTTGTATTTTCCCATGTCTATTACATGTAATTTTAATAATGTTCCCCCCCCCCCCCATCCCACCATGTTTAACTACAGGTATTCAAGCTTAACCCTTTAATTCCTACGATCGAAATGTAAACTAGTACCATGGAGTTCTTTGTTGGGTAGTCATGAGAATTTGGTGTTATATATCAAGATCACATCTGAAGCTGATAATAATTTTCATTCTCAATACATTTCTGACTGACATTGCATTAAAATTATGAAGAGAATTTACATATACTGGTCACTCCTGGGAGTCAAAGGGTTACTTAAATGGAGCTTAAATTAATGGTGTTCATTAGATTATTATGGCTGGATTATTAGATTATTTATTATGGATTATTAGATGGGTTTGGGAGCTGGCACCATAAGGTTGGTGGGTCCACAGAGAGAACAGTTCTTATTCATTTCGTCAAGCCAAAAAATTCAGTGGCCTAACTAAAAATTTAATTTATTAACATTTAAAGAATGTTTTTCCCTTGCTTTATAGGCATTTTTCCTGGTGTCGTGATGACACAAAACCTCATTTGTTTTTGTCATTGTTTTTTTGTTTGTTTGTTTGTTTGTTTTAAAACATTATTCTTTGAAATACATGATGGAGTTAAATTTGAGATTGCAAAGTCAAAAATAATAATCTTGTAGGTGTGGTCACAGCTAGTGGGATCATGTGAACAAGAGATAACCGAGACTTGGATAGTTTTTCCATACTTAAAATTTAATTCATAATATTATTTCAATCTTTAAATACAGATTTTGTGAACAGTTCTGAACTGAAAATTTTGTGAACAGTTCTGAACTGAAAATTACAATCCTGTAGCAAGTGATGCTGTTCTTGTATGTTACAATCATTGTTTTTTTCAGTTGTCCACAAAGGAATAGTCTGTGCTGAATGTAGTCAAGCTGTCATTGGAATTCGCTATAAATGCTGGTAAAAGTCTTTGTTTGAGTATTCTCAATTTCAGTGGTGGCATTTTAGTGACAGTGACTACAGGTGACAATTCAGTTACCAAAACTAGAAAAGTGTACTCTCTCACACCCAGGATACTTATACTGTTTTTAGTGAAAGTGACAATTTTTTGGATGAAGAGTCAATTTTTTGGATGAAGAGTGAGTGTGTGTGGGGGTGGGGGGCTAAAAATTTTCATTTAATACTGCAGGTGCTACTGTATCTTGAAGTTTTTCAAAAATCGTGGAATTCTATTTACTGTTAAAAGCAAGGCAATAACGTAGTTCTTGTTGTTGTCAACAATAATATGGAGCTTGTATGAGTCAGTCAAAAAATACCTAGAAACTTCTTGAATTTAAAGAATTCATTTTTGGGTATCTTGATTTCGAATTATACTGTAGGTCAATGTGTGAAACGAAGTAAAGGGCATTTTTAGTCTGGGTCAATGAAGAGATCAAGCACAAAAAACTACAGGTGTTTTCAGTGAGGGAAATTTGGACTGCAGACAACATTTTCCCAAGTAGTTGATCCATCCTGTCAACACCAACCATATTGGCATTGTACAATGTCGCTTCAGCTATCACAGGCTGAAAGAGTTAAATAATATTAGCATTGGTCAATTAACCCATTGACGAACTCGTGACATCCTCTGGCATTGTACAGAGTAAAATCTATGAAATCTCACTCCTAGATGTCAATGGGTTAAAATCTTTGGCGTAATAAGTGATGAAATTTTAAACGCTAAGAATGGTATGGACTCATGCAGTCTTGTTTACCTTAACCCTTTGACGTCCAAACCAGCCCAAACCGGCCAGACTTATTATTTTATTCTGTTTAACGCCAGACGATTTTTACTTGTCAATGGGGAACCGCTGGGAGTCAATGGGTTAAAGGATTTTTCTCATTGTTTTATTTATTGTGTTTGCAGTTTTTGTGCCGATTATGACCTGTGTGAAGATTGTGAAGCAAAAGGAGGAATCCATCACCCAGATCACTTCTTTGCAAAGCTGCGCAACCATATCCCAGGAATTGGCCGAAAGAATGGTGAGATGGTGCCAGTACTGAAAGAGTTTGTTTACCGAACGGTGATGAAAGAAGAGAGAAAAGATAAAAGAAATGAAGAAAAGAAAAAGGAGAAAGAGGAAAGAAGAGAAGGAAAAAAAAGAGGGCAGGAAGAAAGGAAAGAAGAAAAGAGGAGAGATAATGAAGAACGAAAATATGAGAAAAGAAGGGATAAGGAAGAAAGAAAGATGGAGAAAAGGAGAAACAGGGAAGAAATGAAGGAATGGAAAAAAGAGAACTTCAAGATGCTCACCAAGGCAGCCAGACCAGAGGAAAAGGACGTAAGGGAAATGAAGAAAAGATTAAGACACGTGTAAGTTATGTTTATCATGACACACAGGTTTAGAATTAATAGAACACGGTTAGTTTGAAGAAAAGGTAACTTAATTATTTCCTTGGCAAAGTAGCTGACAAAGTAAGAAGTGCCCCTATCCACCTTTCCTTACAGCATTGGGCCCGGTTGTTCAAAAGCTGATTAACGCTAATCTCATATTAAAAATTAACTAAGGAGTTTATTTCTCTACTCACAAATTCTGTTTAATGCTGATATTCGGCTAAACTCTACATTAGAAGAAGTCAATCTTGAGAAACAAAAATAAGCAAAAGAAACTTTCTCCAAAAAGTTGAAAACGTGAAACAAAAGTTTACGCTAATCCTGGATTAAGTTACATGTAATTTGGCTTTCGAACAACTGGGCCCAGATGCTTAAGTCAGAGATGTTCTGTTACAGCAAGGGTAAGGAGTTCTGGCGTAAAATGATTGACTGGTCTTTTATGTTCCCTTTAATTACTGCAAAGCACAGCACCACAGCCAGATGTAATTCTAAGGCTGGAATTGATTTTCTTGACAGAGGAAAACTGTAGTATGCAAAAAGCAAAAGATCATTTGAATCAGAAGGAAACTCAGCTCATATATACGTGTAAGCCCATGTCCAAGATTGGGGTAAGGATTTAGGGTTGCAGAGGTGGGAAGCATGATTGATCATGAGCACACCTTCCTGGCCCTCTTTCTAGGTCATCTGAGACCATGCATTGCACCACCACAAAATCATGATCTGATGCTACAGGTTTTTAAGGGAGTAGCTGACTTTCTCTTGCAAAATTGGCTTCCTTTCTTCTCGGACATTATGTTTTATTTGCACCCAAAGCTTACAAGGAAAGGTTCTTAATTAATTTTGTCAAGGAATTCAACCTTAAAGGCCCAGCTGTGTCACGAAATTCATCCAAATTCAGCGACTGGAAGCTGGCAACCAATTCAGGCGAAACATAAGTCAAAGTAACTATACTTACATGTAGAACCTTGAAGGAAGGTTTGAATAGAGCAGCAAATTCAAAAGGAGGCAGAATTGGGCAAACGTAAAGAAGATTAAAATGGATTTTCATTGGGGTTTTTGAAAACTGTTGAGCTTGACCGTTTTTCAAAGTTGATGTCTGTTGTTTGTAACTTTAATTTTGTATGGTTGACAGACCTTTCTTTTCCGCGAAGCTTTGGTTTGTGTTACTTAAAAGTAATTTCTGAATTAATGTCAAGTTGAAGAGCGAGAAGGGGTTAGTAAATGGAAAAAGCGACACAAAGTGAACTGGACTGCCGAGACAACCCCTTTAGCTTTGCAAATTTATGCACCATGAGCTGCATGGGAATGGAGATTAATTTTGTCTGTTCTAGAATTCCAGTGGAGAACCCTTTGACACCTCTCTTTGTACCAGTTTAGCATGAAAACTACAAATGTAACTTCATTAATTTTCATTAACTAGACTAACACTAACTACTAATTGTTGATGGTCTTTGTCGTGGTAGAGTTACTGTACATGTCCTTGAAGTATTAACTTTGAACATAGTATACTTTGGCATTTATTTAATACCAGAATGGGTAATAAAACTGTTAAGCTGGACCTCTGCTTCTTTTTGTCCAGTGTCACAGGGACTGTTCATTACATTTTATTTAGTTTATTTGCTTTCCCAAAGTAGTCTTTTTCCAATAAAACAATTCTCTAGAGAACTGAGTCACAGAGTCCTCATTGAGAAAACAAATAAGATAGCTTACATGTAAGTTGTCTTCCACCAATGAGTTATGTATTGCCTTCAGTTTCGGAGACTGTAATCTGTACTAATCAAGATACTGTACAGACTTTAAAAAGTGTAAATTTAGATTTGTAAGAATAAATTTCTATCTTGAAACAGTCGTTGTGAGAGGAATTCTTCTACTGCTCTGGAAGGTTTGAAGAAGTGTCAGAAGGCCGAGTTTATTGCAGATGCCAGCATCCCTGATGGTACAGCATTAAGGGGAGGCCAAAAGGTTAGTCGTTTTGAGTGATCACAGTCTGTTTATTTTCCCAGCCTCGTTCTCTCTTCTCTGCCTAACGACAATGGCGGCAGAGAAGAGAGACCCTGAGAACGAGATTGTCTTTTTTCCATCTCTCTTATGCACACATTTGCCTCAGGAACATTGTTGGGTGTAGAAACATCTTCTACCAGTATCACCCTGGTCATTGACCCGGAAACAACAATATTTATTCTTATTATTGTACAGTTGTTTTTTTTTTTGTTTCTTGCGTGCATCATTTGCTAAACGGTCTTTTTGCCATAGCCTTGATGTTCCGTATATGTGTGACATTCTCGTGGCCTGCAGTGATAAATCACTTTGAAGGGGAAGATATTTTACTAGTAGTTTGACTGACTGTTTTTTTGTGTTGCTTTCAAGACATTTAGTAAGTATTTCTTGACAGCAACATCTAAAAAACACAGAATCGTTGCTGTTCTTTCAGTTTTTAAAGCGCTGGATTGTGAAAAACAAAGGACGCAGATGGAGTGCCAGAACTACAGTAAGTAGTCACCTTTTTTGGCGTCGTAATCATTCAATGTACGTTTTAAGTTATTTAAAAATGCAGTGCCAACAGATATGAGCCTACATACACAGGTACAGTTCATCTGTAGATTCAAGAGAGCAGTGATGGATTGTCATTTAACACAGTCATTGCAGCTGTTTTATGTTTTATGGATTAAATCACACCAGTTACTATTTTATCGTGATTGTAAGATTACTGCCTTCCAATACCAGACTCTAACCACAAACCTGTAAAATTATTTTCTCTTGGTGATGCAATCTTGATTCTCAATATGTTGTCATGTCTTACAAGTTGTACATGTACACTCAGAGAGATGGGTCCAGAAATGTGTGGTCAACTAGAAAGCCGTCGCTACTTTGACCACCACACACATTTTATAACCTGTACTGTAATTATTTTATCTTGTAACCATGTGTTGTGACTATACTTTTCTTTCTATGTTAATGTTATGTAAATAGTGTGAAATAAATGAACCATGAACCAAATGATCCGAATAAGATGCACACGGATGTCTCGAATCTCGGAGTTTAGACAAAGGTCGTGTTCTATTGGGATCAACCGTTTTTAGTTGGTTGAGTTAGTTGGGCTTTTTAGTGTTCTATTCGGAGAAAAAACATTTTTGGTTGGTTTGGTTCATCAACTTTTTCAACCGGCATCAAACTACAGGTTGAAACAGTTGAAAAAGCATTGGCATCGACCGCTGTCGTTTACGCGGGCTAGTTAAAGTCGGTCGAGGGCTCCTGCTGTGTTGCTTTCCCTCAACTTGTCAATGCTGAGAAGTCTGGTAATAACTATTCCCAGGAGTTACCGCGTTTCAACCGAAAACGGTTGGAAAAGTTTTCGATCGGGAAACCGAAACCGGTTGCGGTTGAAACGGTTGATCGCAATAGAACACGACCAAAGTGTCCCCCAAATCTACTCCTCAAGGAAGGATAAACTTCTGCATTTACCTTAAGCTGAAAATAACGCTAACCTTTACCCTTACCTTATTGTTGGAAATAGGTAGCAGAAGCTTAGACTCAATACATCTTATTCCAAAATGGCCGCCATTTTAGTATTCTTTTGTTGATTGCAAATTGGCCCTTTTGGCCTCGTTCAAGGTTAAATCTTCTTTTGAATTCTACGTTTGAAAGCGAGGCCAAATGGGCCAATTTGCAAGGAAACAAAGAATACTAAAATAGCGGCCATTTTGGAGTAAGGTCGATGGGACACTTGGTGTTGGCTGTGATGTGGGTGCAGGGATGGCGCAGAGCACGTGGCGAGAGAGCAATCGTGTCCCACCGATGTGACCCGGGTTCGATTTCCAGACTCGGCGTCATATGTGGGCTGAGTTTGTTGGTTCTCTAATCTGCACCGAGAGGTTTTCTTCAGGTACTCCGGTTTCCCCTCTCCTCAAAAACCGACATTTGACTTGATTTGCGTTCATTGTTAATTTCAGTTTACATTGTCCCTAATTAGTGCTCCAGCGCTAGAACGACTAGACACTTGAATAAAGTTCCTTTCCTTTATGTCAAGATTGGGTGTGCATCTCTGTACCTAATTGCAACACTTTTGTGAGTTTTTGTAATTTATTAAGTTATGTTTGTTTACTACAGCTGCATTGTGTAGAGGGGAATATTATTGTTGCATCAGGAGAGAATATGTTGACTGTTCCTACGCTTAAACTGGATGAGGAAGGCGAATTATCAGTACCCTTCATTGCACCACCAGCACCTGGACATTATGAGAGGTAAGAGTAAGATGCAGATCCAATTGAAAGGAAAAAACTACAGTAGTTACCAAAGTGGTAAGTTGAAAGGTAGACTGAAGTGATCCTTGCGCTTAAAAGAATGATAGTCGCGGAGCTCCGCTGATCAGTACCACGTGACCTTATCGCGGGCTCAAGTTTACAACTTATCGAGGTCAGCTATTTTTTTTAATGTTACAAAGCCACAAATTGACTGGCTATCATTTGGCTGATTGGCTGACTGGTAGATGAGCTGTCCTGTCAACTTATTGATAGCTGAGTTGGCCAATTTATTGTTGATTTTTTTCCTGTAGTAAGTGGCAGCTCTGTCACCACGGCATTCCATTTGGTCCGCTGTTTTGGTGTCAGATTGTTGTTAAAGAAGACGAGGTGGAATCGGGACAAGCATTAAAGGATGATTCATCAGGTACATTTTCGCGCATTTAGCTACATGTCTAACTTGCTCAATGAAAATACTTTAGCTGACATTCTTGCAGACGTTGTCCGAGCAATACTAGACTGCAAGCAATCCCAGCTGTCCCTTTGGCCACGCAAGCGATCCGAAGGGAGAATGGGGAGAGCGAGAAGAAGGAACTGCAGCATTTGCAGTAACCGACGCGTTCAGATTTCCGATGCACTACCAGCGGGAAATTCGGATGGTCCGTTGACAGAGGACCGCTGTCACATTTTGTTGATCAGTTCATTGCTTCTTGTCAGATGATGATGTTAATAGAGAGATTAAGTATCGCGTTTACACGAAACGGTAGCTGCTGCTTGTCATAAAAGCGTGAGAATTATGTTCTTCTAACTCGTCTCTCTCTTCTGAAAAGTTACTCGATACCTGCTGCTAACACGCAAGAAATGAGCTCATATCAAACGAGTTTCTTCCATTTTTGGCAAAAGGCATATTTAAGTATATTTTCCGTTTGCCATGAACGTGATGCTTGATCTCTCTAATCCCGGGGAAAAGATTTGTGCGTTTTCGATTTTTTATCCTTTCAAATGGCCGACATGAAACCCAAACCTCTCGCTCTCTCTCCATTCTCCCCTCAGCTTTTTGGCTCGTTTGCGCGAGAGTGGGTGGCCCTACTGACTTAGAAGGGACTGCATTGCTGAACTTGTGTCGTTTAAAATCCGGACCCATTCCGTACCAAACACATTCCAAATCTGATATAACATATATTCTAAAGCTAAGCATGTAATTTAAATTCAACTTACAGTCCTAGGACTCAATTTGTGGGTGTACATGTAATACTCAGTAGACTTCGCAGTTTCTGCTGTGTGCAATGCAGGTGCAATGCTCTACCAACTGACCTATGAAGCCACTCAGTTGGGAGCAGGTCAATTTGTTTGGCTCATGTGTTCCTGTGAAAGGATTTGGTGAAAGTAGAGCATCATTGCATCAAGTTATTCTTAAGGACGGTGCCTACTTTTGTTATTGCGCATACGGTACGATTTCATATGGTTGGTAATTATTAATAATCAGGGATATTTTTGCGCGGTTCAAAACTATGCGGAGGGTAACCACGCATTTTTCAGAGATGATTAAGCTTCAATTTGGAAAAGAACACCATTCATTGCTTTGTATTTTAAAGCTTTTTACAAATATTGTAGGTTAATTATCTTCCAAAATTGCGTGGTTGCCCCCAATTTTCTTTTTGGATTTCAAAAACACTCGTTAAGAGCTGCTTTTCCCGCTTATTCAGTAAACCGCGCAAAAATACCTTTGAATTAGTAGGCACCGTCCTTAAAATGGTTCTAGCGGTTTTTTTCCTCTTTCCAAGAACCAACCAAGTACCAAAGCCATGATAACACCTCCTTGCTGAACAGTGCGTTTGAGGAGCATGACACCTCCCCTGTCAGGAAACTTGTGGAAGACATAGTTCCACCAGGGGTACCGGTGGTGAATGAGGATGCAGATGATGCGTCGGGATCAGAAGGTTACCTTAGTTCTGAGGACACTGCAGGGTTTGAGAACGTCATGCAGAGGAGGTTTGAGAAGATTCCTGAATTAATGGCAGCAAGGGAGGTGGCTCAGGTGGCAGAGCTCGAGTGGGATACAGCGGGATGTGCTTTGGATCAAGAATCCTGTGACATACCTGAAGTGGAAGAGCTTGTAGTTTGTTCAAATGAAGGTAAATAGCTACCACAGGGTTACCAAACACTGTCACAATTTTGCAGCTTTACCAACTTTTTGCCTTGTTTGGGAGAGAAGTTGCTGACTCAAACCCCTCTCTTTGGTTATATAAAGATGGGCCTTGAGTGGTTTCCTTGAAAAATGTTTTTATCTTCAAAAGAAATCTCAGTTTATGCTTTTAAGTGCCCATCGTCTCAGCAAACTTTTCCTCTTAATTTATTCTCCGAAATCTTTCCAAATATATTGTGTAGTTTTTGGAACCTTTTTATTGAAATGTCACCTTTTATTGGCTTTGAAAGATGGAAAAAATGGTTATACTGTAATCCGACCGAGCAATGAAAGGGAATGAATTCTTGTTCACAGATGCTGTAAGTGACGTCGAGAGCATTGCCAGTGATGTGTCAGGAGAGTATATGGTGGTACCTGTCCCCCCTTGTTTTTACCCAGAGGCCCCCCTGAATGCAGATCCCACCCATGTTACAATCAGCATGATTGAATACCAACAGTTGTCGGAAAGTCAGCATGCTTGTTTCTCATCAAGACAGAATAGTGATGCCCCGTTTGAGACCAATGTCATCAATGTAATCGATGGTTCCCTTGAGGAGCCCTTCACTGAGGATAGGGTTGATACCTATGTTGAGGCAATGATGGAGGATTGTTCTGTCACTAGAACGGACAGTGTTGAGACAACAGTGGAGGTTGATTCCAATATTGATCAAAGAGATTCCGTGAGTGCTGAGGCAACGTCGGAAGTGGAGTCAGCAGCAAATTCAGAACCGGAGAATCACGTTTTTGATCTAGCCAGTGAAACGATGCCATTACTTCCAGAACCGCTGGTTCCTGAACGAGGGCTGGGCGCCGGTATAGCTGTTGGATCAGCTATTACGGACCTTAGCGTTGGCTCAGGGGAACTACAGGCCCCCATCACTAATGAGCCACTCCCCATACTGGAACCAGCGGAGGAAAGTGACAGTGATACAGATGACGATGATGATGATTTTGATGATTTTGATGATGAGGAAGAGGGTGATGATAACGATCAGCCAACTCTACCTATTGGCATCTCACCACCAATCGCAGCCCAGCCTGTGGCAGGGACAGATGAGCATCCTCCAGTAGCCTTACAACCCGAACCCTCGACTTCGGTTGCCGTAACACCAACCACAGCGAGAACTGTTGTTGAGGTCCCCAACAGTGGCAGTGACTCCCCATCTCAAGTCGTATCAGATGTTCTTTCCTCTGCCCTTGACGCTGTAACAAACGCTGGAAGAGCAGTTATAAACACCGTGGATAATTTCTTTACCGGAGCGCCAAACCCAGGGGCCACTGCAACTTATAACCTAGAAGAAGGGTGTGAGATCTCGGTGAACACAACCGCAGCAGAGAGTGATTCGCGTGCAAAGGTAAGGAAGAAATGTCTGATGTGTTTCTATTTCAAGGAGAAGTTTGAAGTTCCATTATAATCGTAAAGTTGATGCCCTTTTTCCTTGGAAATTGGAAACACTAGCAATCGCCTTCTGGGCGAAATCCCTGCGGGGCAATAATCAGTGAAGAAGATTGTTTTTCTCGTCGAAGTCGATTCATCTCTTTGGGGCCTAACACTTCAGTTTTTATTACGAATAGTGGCGGACCAGTAAGTTTGAAAAAATGTGCTAAAATGAAAGCCTAAAATTTCACAAGAGCTGACTGTGTTAAGCAGAGATGTTTTCTAAAAGATTAGCTTTAAAAGGAGAGATTTTTAAATCCTTTTTTAATTGATTTGGGCATCTTTCGTTTTACAACTTGCAAGATCAGCTATGAAAGAAAACGCAAACAGAAAATTACCCTGCTAGACAATTGGAGGTTACACGGAGTTTGTGCAAAAAAATATGTTGCTGCCGTATTCTCGGTCTCTGAAACTGTTCTCTTGTGATTGTTTAGGCGCCCACGAGTGGCATCAACTGGACAACTAGAAAAGTCGGCCAGAATACTAGAGTGCTTGAGTTAAGGGAAAATCGGGTAAGCAAAACTCTGCGTAAAAAGAAATGCTTAAAGGTTGTATTCTCATGGAGAACATTTGAAACTTAGGGAGGTCATCGCAGTTGGATAAGCATCTTAAGAAGGTGCAAAGAAAGCGTTTAAAAATCAAGGTTTGACCGGGATTCGAACCCAGGACCCTGCGATTGAGCTGTATTGCTCTACCAATAGAGCAGCTATCAAGCCGTCTAATTGAACGGCGGAATGAGAATGAAATGAAAGTCATACATCTCATCGCAGTTTAATGAGCAATATATTTGTCCCCATTCCTTTTAGTAATTACGAGTGACTGGAATGAGGCTTGTTTTCTGTTTTCGTAAAACACGACAGTTTTCCTGTATGATGGCCAGAACCAGCCCGCAGGACTAGTAATTATGTTGAGCCAAAGACGGCAACTAACTTACTTTAACAATACCACATTTATATTTCTAAGTATCTTCTCACTATCAGAGACGGCTAGTTTGAGGAACTACTGTCCTATTATGCGAGATTTCCACTTCCCGATTCCGTCCGTGGTCAAAGACGTCACGTGGTTAATCTCCCTAATTGGTGGTTTTCACGTGACGTCATCACCGCCATGCCGGTGGACAAAAACAAACGATCTCTCGTTAGCTTCTTTTGTTTGTACGTTACATTGTCATCTCAGTCTAAAGAGATTGCTTGAAAACCAAGTGTAGTGTGGAGCGGACACTGCGTTGTCCTCGAGATTCTGGGGAGCTTACGCGCGCTATTGAAAAGCGGGAAATCACTACTCCTTACTAACAGAGTTCGAGGTTATTACTGTTAGTTACGGACCGAGTTTTTTCGTTGATTTATCCGAGCTATAAATCGAAGGGAAAACAGGAATCCGTAACTTACAGTACAGACGTACAGACCGAGAAAAAGTGGTTAGTAAGACCTATACAATATCACTAAGGTAATTCTGCGCGCTGGAAAGTAATGTAGTTGAATTAATAAAGGTGAAACGTTCAACTGTAACATATGATTGGCGTGCATCAAAATCCGAAAAAAATGCAATCTTATTGGCTTTTGGAAAGAGTTGCTTGCGAGATTCAAACAGACAGTACGCTCGCTTTCATTATTGGCGACCTTCAGGTTGGAGTGCGAAAACGACTGCGACCACTAGTTTTCTGTATTGAGCACGCGCATTTCGAAATTTTTCGTTCTTTAAATGCAATGTGCATGCTCATTACAGAAAACTCTTACCTATTGTCGTTCTCGTGCTCCAATCTGAAGGTCGCTAATAATGATAGCGATCGTACCGTCTGAGATATATGATAAATCTGCAACATCCTACAACTTCAATCTCAGGAAAGATTTACCGTATCGTAACTTGTATATATAATCAAGGATAGTGCACGCGATATGCATGACCTAAGGAAAGTTCGACTTATGTACTCCTGTACCTCCACGACTCACTGTCAGTTTGTGCCCAATGATGTTCCCACCTTTGAAGCAATAGCCACCTATTTACAATTTTGGTTCTGGGCATTGGGTCGACGGTCGAATTAGTTCAGGATCGCATGCTCAGAACAGAGTAAGTGGAGGGGACTCTGTTAACCCTCTACTGACTGTGCTTAGAACTACAAACTCCTAGTATTCTCTAATAAATATTGTCATCCCTTTCTTGCAGGATTGTTCTGAAGTAGAGCTTGTGACCTTTCCTCCTGGACGATCTCCAGCCACATGCCTCGACTGTTTAATGGAGATGGGATTCTGCGATCGTAAACTGAACGAAAAGCTGCTAAGGAAACATAACTACAATGTGGCTCTTGTTGTGAACGAGCTCCTCTCTTTGACCGATAACGAGTGGTCCTCAAGTAGACATTAGTTAGAACAGTTCGCTTTAGTAGCCGCACTAGGTAACGCAATCAGTCACGCATTCCCAGGACTCAATTTGCACTGGCAGCCCAGGGTCAACTAAAGATAAAGTAGAGTTAATCAAACATTCGAAGGGTTACTTCTTATTTATGAACTGTTTCCAGTGGAGGGTGAGTAAAAGTGACTTAGCAGGAAATGAAATACTACGGGTTATCAATGCCGATTTCACTTAAATAACTCAATGAATTAACTGGCAGTGTACTAAGCCAAGGGCGAGATTGTCATATTATATTTATCAATTCAGGGATCATACAAGCAACGCTATGCTTTCTTTATTGGGTAAAGGAGAATCCCAAGGGTTTTGGTAGCTTTGTGTTTTTACATCTTCTGCATGGTCATCTTTACTTAAGCTTAAGTTATAATAGTCACGATACAACAACTATAGCAAAACAAAACAATTTTGATGAAACGAAGGGGAAGATAAGGTGTTGAGCTGTGACAGGATTTGGGGTGATTTTATTGGGGACCGTTTAGCTCAACAAAATAATGGACTTAATGAGCAATACCAATGGCACCGCGCGCAGACGTGAATTAGCACCTATTTGCGGTAGCCAGTGTAATTTTTGGTGATGATGAACTTTGTTTAAGACCTAGTGCAATACTTCTATTCCCCTGAAGATACTATATTCTGGTGTTTCACTTGCTAACGACGCAGCAATAGAAAACAGTTTTTGTCCCCTTTTATCAACGTACAGTTAAATTGACCACCGAGTGCTCGAGTTGGTAATGTGCGTGATAACTTAGTGTTAATTTTTGGTCCTATATGATGGGTATATTGTAAAATAAAAGCTTGGAATATGGCTGCTTTGTTTTTGTTTTTATTTTTACTTCCGCTTCAAAAGGAGATGATGCGGAAGAACGAATGACGCATAGACGCCGTCCGCACAGATCCAGATATTTTCGAAAAATGAGACATTTTCTTCGTTTCTGCTTCCCGTCCACACGAATACGGTTTTTCGGTTCCCGAAATTGAAGCTTTTTGAAAATGCCCTCCAGACTGTTGCTTTATTCGTGTGGACGATGGAAAACGAAAATTCGCGTATTCACGTGGACCGGCAAATTCGATTCGAAAACGATACGTGTGGACGCCTTCTGCTCCGTCCTCGATGGCTGAGTGATCGCAGGAGGAGTTCTTTGATCTTTTATGAGCGAGAGTGTACGTCGTTGACTTCATGACTGAGTGATTTCGCACCATAGCACAGTGAAACCAACACGAAAAGATCACTTATCGCTTAACTAGTAATAGTTTTCACTACATCTATATACAGGTGGCCGCTTATTATACTCACTGGGCGTGGTATAGAGGTTTTGCACGGCAGCCATGTTGCATGCCAGGAACAATAGATTCTTTTTCCTATGGGAAAAAATGTTCTTTCTAATGCAAAGCAGTTTCACTGTTCCTGCCATGCAACATGGCTGCTGTGCAAAACCTCAATTATGTCGATTTTAAGGCGTATCATACAAAAGCACTTCATGCAAGGAAACAATAGGACAACCAACACTCTTTCAAGCAATTAATGCTTTAAACAAAAAATCAAATGAAACAATTCTGATATTAGTGCTTCAGGAAAAACAGATCATCATTTTAAAATAAAAGAGACATTGTATATCCGGGAGCGCCAAGCCCTCTATAAAGTCGAACGTTAGCAGTGAGAAGTTGTTACTATATTAGTAACAATCAACCACTGTCAATGCTTCCCTTATTTTGAGATCGATTTTCAGTATAGTACCCAGATCTCTTCATCCTCAGAGACTCGTGGGCAGATAGTGGGGACGAGGACAAAATCACAGAGGGCAAGAAAAAATCATCGACGAGCGAAAGTACGAAGTTAAATGTAACTTGGTACTTTCGCTCGACGAAGATTTTCATGCCCGCTCCGATATTGTTTTCGTCCCCACGATCTGCCCCTGGGTCTCCGAGGTTGAGATCTCTTTATTTCGTATATAAGAAAACTTTGAAAATGTAACGGTTACTTTTGAGAACTTATGTAGTCAAGCATACGAAACGTCAATGTAATACTAGACGCTCGATGAGTGTAAACTGGGTTGCCTGTGGTAGATGTTACACAAAAACAGAGGGCACTGAGTTTGGTGGTATTGAACTGCAGCGTTCCAATATATATTTTTTAAAGCGGGGGCGGGGGAGAGGGGGGTGATGTAGACTATTTGTGGGGTCATTCAGACGTCATGCCAGCAATGGCCCTTTGGCTCACACGTTCACACGTTTAATTATTTTGTAATGTCGTGTCCCGTTTTGTGGTCTTTTGCTTTTTAAAGCGTTGGTAATAAATTCAGTTCAAAGATAATAAAACACGCTCTTGAGTGAAACTCACTCGTTTCTTCTTTAAAGGGGCTATGTCACTTAAATGATATCCATGATTTGGGGTGCAGGGATGGCGCAGTGATGAGAGCACTCGATTTGATTTGCGTTAATTGTTAATTTCAGATTACATGGTGCCTAATTAGTGCTCCAGCCTTAGAACGACTAGACACTTGATAAGTTGCATTCCTTTTCTTTTTTTCCCCAAAATGCCTAAAAAATAGGATGAAACATTGCAAGAAACACTTAAACTTGTTGAACAACATAAAAGAAATACTGCAAAAGGAAAGAGAAGCATGGATGGACATAAATGTACAAGATTGAAAGGGATTACATTTGGGTAATCTTGAAAAAAGTCGGCCCGAAGGAAGGGCTGAACATGGTGATACCGCTTCGTAATTTAATTCTCTTCTTTTCAGTCTAATCTGATGACAGGTCAAATGTTGTTTTGCTTTACGTTTGCACAAAATCAGTGGTATCGCAAACCCAGGAGTTACGGTGTACCACACTTAATTCGCGGGGTTTAATTTATGCGGATTTTGTGGATAGTACTTGATCCGCTAAAATAAGCTCCAGCAGAAAAAAGCACGAGCAAAATTAAAAACCGTAAGAATTTACTCGTGTTAATATAACTAAAAATGGCTTTTAATCCACATAGTGGTGTCAAAAAGATTGTTTATTTGACATTTGCATTGAGAAAAAGCAACTAAGGTCTCCACGATGCCACATTTTTCCTCGTTCTCTTTTTTTTTCCAATTTTTTTTTGTTTCATTTTTTGTCGTTATTCTCCTGGGCCCTGTTGTTCGAAAGCCGATTAACTTAATCCAGGATTAGCGTAAACTTTTGTTTCATATTTTCAACTTTTTGGTGAAAGTTTCTTTTGCTTATTTTTGTTTTTCAAGATTGACCTCTCCCATTGTAAAGTTTTGCCTAATATCAGCGTTGAACAGCATTTGGGGGTAGAGAAATAAACTCCTTGGTTAATTTAAAATCTGGGATTAGTGTTAATCGGCTTTTGAACAACCGGGCCCTGTACTATTATTTTCGAATGTTCGGCATCTTTCCTTCATTTACGGTGGAAATTAGTAAAAAAAATAAGGAACATACGAAAGCTACGAAAGGGACATTTTTGTTTGTTTTTTTAAATTAAGAGAATTTCCGACTGAAATTTGAGTTTTTGCGGGGAATATACGCTAACTGTTAGAAACACTTAAGACTCGCTGAGCTCCACATTTTTATGTTTACTTCGTAAAACCTTCTCCGCAATACAATTAAAACGAAACAAAACATAGCCACAGTTTCACGATGGTCGTCACGCAACGTTGTGATTTGCTTGTTTTCGCAAAAAGTTGTTCTCAGTGTTGATGTGTTTTTTATCATAAAGTTGGATCCGATCCCTTAACGTCCGAATAGAATTGGCTGACAAGTTCCCGTGCGACTCTAAACTTTACTACAAACCATTTGTAGTAAAGTCAGACAACAACGTTGACTACAACACGAACAAACAAGCAAATGAGGACGTTGCGTGACTGGGTGACGACGGTCGTAGAAGTGTGATTCTGTTTTTAACGAGTAAACATTACCGGTGTCTCTGGCAGTTGGCGTACATAAACTACAATTTCAGCAATTTCGGAAATTCTCTTAATTTCAAAAAACAAAGTTCGATTTTCGGAGAAACGAAGTCAAATGCTGGCAAAAACCAACCTCGATTTTACAACCCCCCAAAAAAAACAAAGTCCGATTTAGAAAATAAATCTTAAGATGTCCCTTGAGAACTTTCATAGCTTCCGTAAGTTCCTTAACTTTTTTGACCAATTTCCATGCACCATAAATGAAATACATGCCCGTCATTCGAAAATAAAAGTACAGGAGAATAACGACAGAAATTGAAAAAAAAAATTGGGAAAAAAAGACACCCCGACCCCGACCCCAGCCCCGGCCCCGGCCCCGCGTTTTGGCTACTACCCTTTTCCAGCGTAAAATTTATTGAAACAAACAAAATATTTGCTATTAACGGCAAAAAAGCCTTCCTCTTTCAAGATTCTGTTTACCTCTTTTCATTTGAAAAATCAAGCTGTGCCCGGGGCGGTGCGTTCTTTCTTCCTGTTGCTTCGACCTATTTAATTCATTTTCGAGGTCGGTGAGAACGGCAACGCTTGATACATCTTCGAACTAAATAATCGTAGTCTTGAGAACACATGCATTTGTCTTCCAATGTGGCCTCCACAACATAGAAATGGCAATTCAAATCCAGTGCGTTTCGATCAATATGAATACCACTGCGTAAATTATTTTTGACTACACAAGCGGTGAATCCGCGATTTCCTCTGCATGGGCCAATATTTGAAGAGGAAAGCATCCCCGATAGATTGAAATCCAGATATTTTAAAGTTCGTTACGCTTTCGCTGTTAAAGGATTTTGTGCATCGTTTTCGGCGCAGCGTTCGAGCTTTTGTCTGAGACTAGTCATGACCTTTAAGGTTAGGTACACAGTTTCACGGCTGCACTTTCCATCTACGCTCTTCAGAGACAAATCTTACATTTATCCTCCCCTCTCCCAAATTCTTTGTTTGTAATCTCCCAGATTCCGAGAGACATGTGACCAGACCCAACAAGGGTCTCTCGGCGGGTAGGAGAGAGAACCTGCGAACAAGGTTGGTTTCAGTCTTGTACATAACATCACATTTAACCAAATAACATTACAAACAAATCTCACTTTGTGATATCCAACTGCGAAAGGTGAAATTGTTGTCGAAGACCATTACTCGTCACTTTGAAGATTCCAGATATTTATTTTTCACCGCCTGTCTTGTTTATCCAATTGACTTTCCATTATTGAGCTCCAAATATAAGGGTAATATTTTTTAAAAAATCCACTAAAACGCCATTCGCGTTACAATGACTTTCGACGCCATTGCAGGTTAAGTTAAATATTCTACTACGTCCACCGGATAAAATAATGCATTTGTAGTACCCCCGCAAACTTACCAAACATACGCGCAGAAGACTACACACAAAGACACTACCTAGCAGGGGAGGGACAGGAAATACTTTTCATGACACGGAAAAGAAAAAGAATACGGAGAAATGATACGCAGATTCCGACTGGGTTGCGCAACCCAATAATAAAATGCATTTCTTAAAATGTTTATCTCCGCTGTTTGTATTTTATTCTTAGTTAAGCTTTCTAAATGTTATTTCGTTATGGTGAGGATGGATCGCATTTTAAACACAAAACTACTGCATAAAATGACATGTGGCTTAGTTTCCGTTCAAAGGTGGTCGCTTAATACAAGTACAAACAACAAAGAAAGACGAACACAGGACGTTCTCGCTGACTGTTCTGCGCAACGGTAATTTTACTGCACAGGTAACGCGACTGTGATATATCACGCATTACTGCAAGCATTAGTTACAACAAAAACGCCGGGGAAAAATTTCCAGGCCGGCAAAGCAATGGCACATTTATTTCCAAAAGAGAAAGGACCGGGAGGCTGGAAAAGGTCACTAATCGAGTAGTGGCTGAAAGTTTTGAAAACTCGAGGAAGATTAGTTTTAGCCATGCCTCTTAATACAAGTAACAAATACAGTACAATGTATTTATATGAGCGAAAAATCGGGACTTTGAAAACTGGCCACTTATAGAGGGTGGCCGATTAATACAGGGCCTTTATATATAGGTTCCACTGTAGTGTGAAAGGCAGTTGAGACATTTATGCTGAACATGTCGCCCCTGTTTCTGATTTGTGCCCGGACAAAATCATTTCCTGAGCCAGGCAACTCGAGCTTCAATGTTTGATTTTTCAATCGTTAACCCAAACAGCACCTTGGTTCTCTTTGCGAGTTTCTACTTCGTGACTCCTAAAACACCTCGGGCGTGTAGAACAATACCAATACCACTTGCGCTCCCGTTTAAGCAATACCGATACCACCTTGCGCGCCCGGTTGAGAAAATCGAGATTGATTCCCCCTACAATATCTACCAACTTATACATTTTCCCTATTTACGCGGGGACTTCTACAGTTGCCTCGTCGGGCTTAAAAAGGCCAAAACCCTGCGGGGGGCAATGAACTTCTCATTTTGTCCCCATTCCTCGACAAAAGCCACAGCATTACGCAATAGTGCAAACAAGTCAGTAATGTTGCAGCTTTCGCAAATAAGTTTATTTGAGAATATGTTTCATCTTCTATACCCATCAACCCCTGGGCCAGACACCATGCATGTTTTGTCATATTTTGTGCCGATACAAAATTGTATTCCGCCTCATTCGCAGGATGGCATTTCTGATCACCGTGGAACTAAAGGAATGTTACTGAGCTCAAAGGTATTAATTTAAAAATGATGTGCATAACAACGATATCAATTCTAACTAGAGTCAACGATGCAGATGCACGGTGACGTCAATATTTTATCTGTTTCAAAAACGAAGAAATAGCATTGGTGCCGTTTAAAGCGGCTCAAACCAGTTTCAACAATTTTAAGGTAATGTATCGTAAAAAGGTGTAATTTCACGTAACGCCATAGTCACGGTTGCTTATAAAACACCAAAAATTGCGTGACAAGAATCACTCATTACTGTGACGTAATAGGTTACCGCGACAACAAAAGAGCCATCTAAAGACATCCTGTATTTTGCCTTTAAATGCTGATATCTCAAATACTGTAACTTAGAACGGTCAAGCCTCATTTTTTTATTGCCGGAAAGTGATTAAAACTCTTTTCAAAGTTAAAAAAATTTTCCGGAGTGGATTTAGAGCCACCTTAAATTTCTCTAGAGTGCTTTGTGTCCACGGTAACCAATTACGTCACACCAATGGGTACATCGTGTTTTATATGGAGCCATAACGTCGTTGTTTCGTGAAACAGTTACGTAGATTCAATCCTCCTTACAGTACAGTTTGTTGAAAGTGTTGAAACTGAGAAATTAAACATGTTATTGCAGGTAGCGTTCCAGAGACCATTTTCAGTTGAGGAAACCCCTATTCCGCTTAGACGAATAAGATTTTCTCCTAGCAAGTTTAGTGAGTTTTGTTTTCTGATCAATTTGGTAGATTGAGTTACTATCATGCCGAGTTCCCGATCCCGTGTCCCCAATCCCTTGCAGTGAATTTCCATTCCTTTCTTTACATAACAAATAAGCATACATGACCGAGTATCTGAAAGTTGCCAACATGGCGATTTCAAAGCTGGAGATAAACTTTCGCCGACTGTTGGAAAGATGTGAAACAATGGCCGCTGAATTACAGGATAACAAAGAAAATGTCAGCTGGAGATTAGAAAAAGTGAGAGGAGCACCTAATCTAGATTTTACAGTAATTACGCTGACTGTACACCATGGACACCAGGGCAGTTGAGGATTAATTTCACGCGTATTTTCGGGAGAAGACAAAACGCGGAGCCCTACTCCATAGAGTACCCTATGGGCTACCCAAATGGAGTACCCTAAAAATACTATTTCGAATGAGTACTGTTGATCTATGTGTAAGCAGCATCTCAAATAGTGCTTACTTAAGCCTCAACACCCATTTTACACAGCATTGTTCAACAGTATTAAGTCTAAGCACCCATTTTAAAAAGGTTACTTTCTATTATTGTTGTGATGACCAATTACTTCATGTAAGCTAACCTTTTTAAAATGGGTGCTTAGACTTAAATACTGTTGAACAATGCTGTTTAAAATGGGTGTTGAGTCTTAAGTAAGCACTATTTGAGATGCTGCTTTAACACATGGATCAACAGTATGCATTCGAAATAGTATTTTTAGGATACTCTATTTGGGTAGCCCATAGGGTACTCCATGGAGTAGGGCTTTGTGTTTTGTCCTCTCCCTGTATTTTCAATGTTTTTACAAATGCGACTTGGGAAATTTGGAAAACTTGGAAAAGACAAGTGAAATTAATCCTTAATTTCATGAGGGCATATTGCAATTTTCATATGTGTATCACATAAAGGGCAAAATTATTAAGGGAAGCCAGACAAATGACAATCAACTTAACTCTCTTTTATTCAACAGAAATTGCGCTTAAAATGTATTAAAGTTAAAATTTATGTGTCGACAAAAAGCAGTTTAATCAGTCAGTCAGAATCTGGAAGAAGATCCTTTTGTAACTTCCCTTGCTCTGGATAAGCAAATGTCAACCAATCAGGATCAAGTATTCATGCCCTCTTGATTACCAAAAGTGCCCTCGTGATTAAGAAAAAATTCCCTCCATCTTAGCTAATCAGCATTCAGTAATTTTGCCATGCATGTGATAATATACAGTGTAATGATAATAGGATTCAGGGGCACCACATGCAAATAAACTTTTAGAGATCAAAATAGGAATATTCACATATTAATGAAATGTTGACAAGGAACCCACTGGGAACTCAGAAAAATCCGAGCCCCAGATGGGATTTGAACCCACGACCCTCTGTGATCTAGTCAGATGCTCTAACCACTGAGCTACTGGTGACTCTATGGTGAGCAAGGGTGAAATGTGGGTGGTTGGTTGGCCTCATCTTAGATATGCTTCAATGTGACTGCGCGATGCAGTTATGAGCTATGCTGCCAGTCGTTATTTGACTGTGTAGCTGCGTGATGCAGCTCTAGTCAAAGACCCACATTTCACCTTAAAGTTTGCTCATAATATCAGGATCCCAGCTAACTGGACTGGCTTGCTCATCATGTAATTGCGAACTTGATTTTTGGTGTTTTGTCAGACATGCCAGGATTTCTGCTAAATGAGCCAGCCCGGCTTATGTAATCGGCTCCTGAGTCAGGGTGCATAATAAAGTACTCATTGAAGAGAGTTTCAATCTTAAAGATATTTATAACATAGAAGGCAAATGCTGATTGGCTGAGACAAAGGGTGTTTTCTATTGATTTTGGTAATTAATAATGCCCTGGGCAAAATTACTTTCATTATTTTCATGTAATAAGTATTTTTAGCAGTGCTGTTTTCATCACTTTGGCATTGGTTTACTTACAAAAATAAAATTGTGTTCAGCTGATTCGTGCATTTTACAGTTCATTGATGCTAACTTAACACTGAAAATACTTTCTACAGAATTATGCAACCACGTGCATTTTTTACCTTTTAATGAAGGAAAATTCTGGCCTTTGCATATTTTCAAAGTTTCCAGTTGCATTGCGCAGAACTCTTCCTCCAAGTTTTTGAGAGGTTTTGAAATGTCAAAACTGTGAATTTTATTTTTCAAAGGGGACTACTAATGAAAAGGGTGATTAAGATGAAACAACTTCATGTTCAATATTCCTCATAAAACTTTACCGCTGATAGCACTCATTGAGAGGTTAAAAGTAGAACATTTCCATGGTCTTCATTTTGTGTTTTTCTGCTTTCTATCACAGTATGTCTCCACATTACAGAAACAAATTACTGAACTAAAGAATTCAAGCAAGTAAGAATAAATTATTTCTAACTACATGTAGTACATTTCACAAGGTAGTTTTTTGTGTGCCAATAATTACATTTAATCACAGCTGAAGGGGCAAAACCCATGTCCTTAATTATAAAATGTTAGAACTTACATGTAGAATAAATTAATGCTCCCAAATTAGTTAAGATTTCTCTGGTGCGGAGGTGGCGAGGCACCTTTAACAATCTAATGACAGGCAGGGTTGACTGCTTAAGGACCTTAATGTGTCCAAGTATTCTACACTGTTTGGGGGCAAGTTCCAAATCCTTATGGCTCTAGGAAAAAGGAATTATAACTAAAGCTGGAACATTTGTTTGAGGTTGGAAGGATACGTACCGGTAGGTATTCTGGTGGCGTCTTCATGTAGTAGACTTGATTTTGCTGGGAATTTTAGTAATTGAGCCAGGAAACTGGCAATCAATGAGACCATTGTGGAATTTATAAAAAAAGGACTGACTGATTAAACAGAATCCTTAGTTTGATGTCTATGTTCAAGAGTATCCCAGCCAAGAGACTTCACTAAACCTATAGTACATGTACTTGACATGTGGTAAGTTTATAGTCAATGCAAGAGGGCACCGTTCTTTTGCACTTGTTTGAGGCGGTTAACATCACAATCAGTGTGAGAATTTCACAAGAGGACGCATACTCAAGGATACTGGGTCTAGCAAAAGAAACAAGTTTGACTTAAACTGATTCCTTACCTGTTAGCTTCAGATAATATTTGAAGAACTTCTCAAACAGAGAGATGAATCCAAATAAACAGAAGTTTCGTGCTTTTAGAACAAACAACAACCTGCCATTTTCCATTTGGCATTTCACATCAGTGCAATTATGCTAGATCTCTCTGATGATGAATTTATAATCCATTGATCTAATATGCATCAGATTGGGTGTTGTAATAAACAAGGATGCTCGATGTTTGCTTGAAATAAAGAAAATTGCAACCAATTAGCTCAGATGATTGGACATTGGATTTCTGAGTAGGAGTTTGTTGGTTTAACTCAAGCCACATACTGTGTCTGAAAATAAGTAAAGAGAAAATGCTTTCTTTGTAATGACATCTGCAAAATTTTATGGTGAGACTTTCAAGTCTTCCGCAATTTGGGAAATAAACCATTGGAACCATCTCAAATCCTTGCTCAACAAAGTCAGTCAGTCACAGCTAACCCTGCAGACTATTCACATAGTATGGCACAGGGTTCCCACTTTGATGCCAGGCTTTTAAAAGGCACAGGAGCAGGTGCAGCTCAGTTGGTTAGTGCGCAGCTTTTGGAGCAAGAGGTTCCTAGTTTGATCCTCCGTGACTTCAACGTCTGTTTCAATTTTCGTTTTGATCTGTGTAGCTATAGCTTTAATTACCCATGAAATGGAGCACTGACAGAGGGAGGGTGGTAAAGGGAGCACGGTCAACTTACATTGATACTAGCTTCGTAGCTGAAGAAACAAGTGACGACGCATTACACTGTAAATAAAGGATTTTACCTTTTTTTACCCTATAGACCTTTTTAATAAGATAAATAATTAATTCGCAATATATATACAGCTTTTGTATGAAATTCTTTCTGATTTCTTTTTCTTGCCCATTTCTGAATAAAATTTTAAATATAATTTGTAAGCCATTGTGATTAGTGTAAAACTGCATATATTAGGATTTAAAAAGGCCTATAAGTACATGTGTAATTAATCCTGCAGTGATCTAAAAGCCCTCTTCACGGTTAGTTTTAACCCGAAATTGCCTCACATTCATGTCAGATTACATTGTAATGCAAATGAGAAAAATTAACCTTGAAAAGGGCTATTAGGAAGTAAAGGCTGCCAGCAAAAGATGTCTCCACCAGAAACACAGCTTTTTCCAAACATTATTTCTTGAAAACCAAGAGCAAACAGGACCAAGAAAGAAAAAAAAAATGTAGAGCACTTGTGTTCTCAAAATTGTTCAATCGTATGCAAAAGTTCAATTGCTTTTAAGCAAAATTGGATAAACACCTAAAAAGTCAGCTAAATAGGAACTTATTTGCCCAAATTCTTTAATTTTGAAATGTAGGAAAACTGTCTGAAAATATTGTCTTGCAGAACAGTAATGATATATAATAAATTAATAAATTAAGGTGGTTTGCTTTCTGGTTCCTTGTTCTTTTCATTGTTTTCTGACATTTTTTGCCTGTTTTTTTTTTCCCTATAGCAAACCAAGTGCAGATACCATGAATGAATACAACAAGAAAGTAGAGTTCCTTAAAGGTCTCATTGAAACACAGAAATTGGTGAGATGTGAAGAATGTAAATTTTATTCGTCAGCATAATTATTTTTTATGTATTAATTAATTAATTATTAAGGTTGTGTTCTCTGGAGATCAACTATTTCTACTGCAACTGGTTTAAGGTTGATGCGGCTATAGTTTCCCAATGGAAAACGTTTCCTCGAATTTCTGTTGAATGACTTTTTACTCCGATAGAAATCTCCAACAGAGAAACTTATAGCAAGTCAGCAGTTAGTTCGTCCACTGAGTCAAACACTAGGGCAGACTACGGCAACAGAAAAAGATCGGCCTGCAAACAGAGCACAGGAGCTCCACATTCGAGCGAAGTCGCAGATTCACAAAGAAATGAGAAATGAACTTCTAGGAGATCTACATGTAGATGGTAAGGGAAGATGAAAATTTTTTGACATTTTCTTAAGTCTAGGGCTTTGATTTAGCAATAGAGGACGTTTACTGTGTTTCCATGGCCTCATCTAAACATGAGGGGGAGTTGGGAGAATTCGAGACAGTTATGCAAACCTGAGACGCAGTCAAGGGTTTGCACAACGGTTCAAGCAGTACTTTCTTAGCACGTTTTCATATTGTTTTTGTGTAAGCGACTATTTCCAAAAGCCGATTCTCTACTTTATCAAATCCCATAATACACCTCTTTTACCCCCCAAAAATTGGCATAGGCATTGTTTTCGATTTCTCTTGGGACATGAAGATGTCCCAAGAGAAATCCAAAGCATTTTAGGGGGATAAACAAGATATCTTATGGGATTTGAGAAAGCAGAGAATAAGCTTTATTCGTTTTTTCAGATTTTTCATGGTTTTCAATAAGAATTTTTGTAGGAGGCAAAACCTGAAGAGTAGGCGGAGAATACTATTTTATTAGGAGGCCATTTATGGATAAAGGTCTTTGAAGATCTCCTCTGAGGTAGGCATGCTAAGAGTTCTCCTCATAAGGATGTTCATTTTTTTCTTATCTTTTTTTTATACAGATAAAAAGGAAGACACTCAAGGGTTGCGAAACAGGTGAATAAGCATGCTTTTGATTCATTGTTTAAGCCTTGTTTTGACTATCGACGCAAGCACAACCCCAAGCACAAAAGCAAGCACAAGAGATTCGTGTCAAGTGAAAACGAACCATAACGCAAGCACAACAACGCAGAGACAAAATTCACTAGTTCCATTTTCTCTCTTACAACGCGGCGCTCCGAGTGGAATCTGGAACGGGTCTTTTTCATTGGACGAACATCTCAGCTTTCGTTGTGGTTTCCTTACTTGTCCGTTTTCACTCAACGCTAGCGAACGCAAGCGTACGCGCAAGCACAAGGGAAAAATTTGATCATTGGGCTGTGGTTATAACCACGTCAGACCCGTTTTCAAGGTGAAATAAGTGCTCATGTGCTTGCGTTTGTGCTTGCACTAGTGAAAACCAGGCTTTAGTATCTCAGGGTGAAAAGAGTCTTAGACCTGGAAGTCAGCAGTAACTGTTTCTAGTCAGCTTCTTGTCTGTTTATCGAGCGGGAAACGATTTTTTCTGACAAATAAAGGGAAGTTGCAGAGGGACCTACGCCAATCGAACCAATCAGGATAGTCTATTTTTGAGCCCCAGTTTCAAAACGAATCCAATTATAACTTTAACGGTGTCATGGACCTTGCAATTCGACCTTGGTTCGTACGAAATTGTTAATCGGAATAACAATAGTTCTTTTGTGGGAAAGTGCCTTGTGCCATTCTGGTATATGAAAGTCTTCCCCTTTCAGTATCGATTCTGAAACCTCTGCTAGCAGATAAAAGTTTGATCAATAGCACATGTAAATGTGACGATAAACATCAAAACCAACACAACCTCTGCATCTAGATTAAATTGCTATTTGATGCAACACAACCATCCTTCTCAGTCAAAATGTAAATTTTACTGGCTCTGGCAGCTCGAACGCCTTATCTCTGATTACCGCTAGTTTTATTCTTATTTGTTTGCCATACGTCAATTTATCTTAATTCATTCATTTTGTCAGCTTTCGGGATTATTAGCATTTCATTCTACTCTATAAATCCGAATTGAAAGCAAGTTTATGTATGTACGTACTGTACCGGAAATATCACTGTTAGGAAAAATTCATCTTTATGTCACATTTGCCATTTTGTTC
>BLFO01001694.1:153382-177201 GCA_014634245.1 Montipora cactus
TCTTCTCAGAACCCCTTCCCCTTTATAGTCTATTTTATGGCCAATCATAGACCCCATCACAGTCACTTCTTCTTCGCATATGGGCGAGGATGCTCGTCGTTTCTCTAGGGGGACTAAATTTTGACTTTTGGTCTCGCTTAAGGTGTTCTGTGCAAAAAGCCATCATATGTAGCCGTGAAGGTAGGCAGAAGGCAGAAATATAAAATTAATTTGGTCTCTTTTAGAGGTAAAAAAAAAGAAAGGCTGAGCCACGCCCAGATTGGTCTCCTTTAGGAGTTGAATTTTAAATTTCCGACGAGCATCCTCGCCCCTTCCTATGCAATGTCTTCCTCCGCCCCCTCTTCCGGGGTCGTTTCCTTCTGAACTGAGCAAAAAATATTGCGTCGTACTATGGCAACATAGTGTGCGGGCAAATTTTTCAACCGGTGCAAAATTTGTCCGATAAGGTGTGAACATCTTAAGTCTAAGAAAGAATTGATGATTGTCAGGCTGACAGGTGACAAGAAAAGAGACACAAAAGACGATAGCATAGACACTGTACTACAATATCACCAGAAGATGCAGGAGAACATTGCCGAAGAAATGATCAAGATGGCTAAGAATTTAAAACACTCATCCGTCATGGCCAGCAATATTATAAAAGAAGATAACAAGGTAGGAGTTTAGGTGAAGATTTTATATTTGTAGAGGATTATCGTTCACATTGGAAGAAGTCATCTTAATTTACTGAAAAAAGAAAAGATTTACCATAGAGTTCTATTTTCAACTTTTCTTCTTCTCCAACGTGGCGCGTAGATTTTTGACGCTTTTGTTTTCCTTTTCCGTCGTCGTTTCTTAACTTCATGTGCACGTCCAACTGAGTCACAGGCTACTAATTCAACCTCACACAACTACCAGGATGGTAGGCTGTGCAGCCAAATCAACTCAGTGAGCAGCGAAGTCAGAACAACATACTTTCCCCTTGTCGTGCTGGAAGACTGAATGAAGGAGGCGACCAATGGTCCGCCCTGTATTGTTTCTGACACCTGTCAATTGGCGACCTGTTTTCGTACTTTTAGATTATAATTGAATGGTTGTGTTAAAAAACGGTATTTCAGTGGCTATCTAGTTTTTCAAGCACCACATTTCCCGGTAAAGTATTTTCTTCTGAGC
Organism: Montipora cactus; assembly: GCA_014634245.1. Taxonomy (NCBI): domain Eukaryota; kingdom Metazoa; phylum Cnidaria; class Anthozoa; order Scleractinia; family Acroporidae; genus Montipora; species Montipora cactus. The sequence goes on from BLFO01001694.1 coordinate 154,535, forward strand.
TATTACATACAAAGTGTCCTCTCCCTTTTTTTAGGCGTTGGAACAGGCGACAAAGCTGGCAGACTCCAATTTTGAAAAACTCAAACGAGAATCGGAAAAACTTGAGGAATTAACGCAGGCATCTTGTTCCTGGTGGATTTGGATCATGCTAATCACAGTCTGCATAGTTTTTATGTTCATGATTATGTTTATTCGACTTTTCCCAAAGAAATAAATTTACTTTGTGAATGGTCTTCAGTAAGTGTTGAAAGCATTGGTCTTGCATTACTTTGATTGGCTAGAAAATTTCGCTCTTGTCTTTCAACCTATCGAAAGTGAAACCAATTTCGATCTTGGCCAGCTACAGTTATTTTGATAAGGCTTCGAGTTTTAACTACAACCGCTGACCGGTTGGTTCATTTGTTTAAGAATCGGGTCTCCGTGTCGGATTACACGGGTTGGAACCCGGATAAATGGTTTTATTTTTCAAGTCTTCTCGCGGATAGGGACTACAAACCGGAGGTGCTGTTAAGTAGGTGGGACGTTAAAAAGCTACACTGTTCGCACAGAGAAGGGATCGAATTTCCAGTGTTGTGATCTATCCCTGCCAGTATGTGGTCAACATCGCTGCATTACCTTGAAGCTCTTCTAAGTGAATGAGATCACAGAAAGAAAAGAGTAACCAGGTGTTAGATTTTTCACTATTGGTGACATTTTGCTCATATACGAATGCCATTGAAACCAGCGTTGTGTTTAGGGTGAGATTCAAACCCATGTCACACTATCAAGGCAAAAACAGAAATTGAAGTCATGTGTACGTGACCCGAAAAGATTGTGTCCCCAGGGTTATAATACGTGATACAAACATCTTAAGACTGTAAAAAAACCACAGTAAAGGCAAGAGTTGAATGTGGCTTAAGCTTGGCATGTATTTAAGTTGCGTGACGACACAGAACGGCTGCGTGGGAGCGGCTCGGAAACTAGGGCCTGAAAAGTTTCATTCTTGTCCCCAGAGCCCTTCGTTTAATTTGGTCTTGCGGTCGGACGTGACCAAAAGAAACGGAGAGCTCTGGCAAACTGTGGTGAAGTTTAAGAAAATTCTCCACTTCCTTCCAATGCCCGCTTGAAGCGTCAGACCTTAGACAGCAATGACCAGAACCAGGTTGCTGACCAGCGGTTTTCGATAAAACAATGGTTTGTTGGGGTGCTCAGAAAACCTGGTTGTGGTCATTGTCATTTAAGGTTTTTCGCTTGAAACGATCCCTAAAAGGCCATTCTGATAGTCGCAGAACAATCCGGCAGAAGGAAAGGCTTTGAAACTAATTACTTTAACTAAAAACTACCTTTTATTGTTACGATCGGAAATAAGACTATTATCTTGTAAAATTGCATCTTTGCAAAACGTTCACTTGATCTCTACAAGTAACCATTGACAAAAATTACCATTCTGCTTTCTTAGCTAACTCGTAACAAATTAAATTTCTAAGCCCTGATGCATGTCTTCAAATTTCTTCCACGTACAATGGCAACTTGATTGAATGCAATTTGTGACGTAGAGTGACCTTGGAACGGCTTGGTCAAAGACTTTTGTAAGAATCGACGACCAATAAATATCAACCTGAGATTCTTACGAGTAAATCACAAGTTCAGACCATCTTTGTCTGCTTACTTAAACGCGTATAAACAAGTAACTAAAAACGTTAGGGAATAAGAAATCTACACGCGACAACTGCCACTCAATCTTACATAAAGGCCCGGTAATACGGGCAACATGGAAAGAAGGTGGTAATACGAGCAACACACCATCTCAACTTGCAAAGCAACATTTTTGTGCGACAAGTTGCACGAAATATGTTGCCCGTATTACTGGGCCTTAAGGAAGTGTTGGCTTAAATATGGATAAATGAATATTACAAGGGGAGATTCGTGTTGACATCGACTATTGTTACTTATGTACCAAATAGACCTTACAGTGGTTGGAACTTCTGAATAACCAAAAGAACTTTTGCAAGCAGATACCTTTGCTACATATTTCTTTCTCTTGGTGCTACATAGATCTAGGTTAGGGACTTTAAGATCTACGACGGCGTGGTAGACGAGAACGTCACCTTAAAAAACAACTTTGCTCTAAGTTTCTTTGCGATTATTCCATCTCGTTCGCGTCGTACAATGATAGCATGTGCCCTAAATGTAAACTGATAACGCCCGCCGGCGCGTAGCGTGGTCATTTTTTCAAATACGCATAAGTACATATGATCTAGAAACCTAAGTAAACTGAGCGAAAGATACTGCGTTCTTTACTTCTTGTCGAAATAGTTGTGTGAATACAACTAAAGAACAAAGTGTCTTGCCCTTATTTTGAGCAAACTTGGCGAAGACAAAACATTGTTTTGGTTGTGCTAGCGTGACTGGAATCTCGGAACGTCGCTCCAAACGTTCTTGGAACGTCGCTCCTTTGCAACCTCGCCTTTTTGTTGCACGCTGGCCAAACAACACTGCATTGTTAGAGCAAAAAAAAGTACAATGCAAAACTAACTTAGAACATGTACAAGTACAAGGAAAGGTTACGTTTATACAAACGTTGGCCGTGTAGCACTTATATTTTAAACAGAGTTAACTGAATAGAGGGTAATGTGAAGTGCTAGATTTCTATCCCATATGAACCATGTGAGCGTTAGCCCTACTGATGGAAATGGGCCCACACAAGGACAGAGAAAAACTCTGACCAGGGTGGGAATTGAACCCACGACCTTCGGGTTAGATCTCCGCCGTGGGTTCAATTCCCACCCTGGTCAGAGTTTTTCTCTGTCCTTGTGTGGGCCCCTTTCCATCAGTAGGGCTAACGCTCACATGGTTCATATGGGATAGAAATCTAGCAGTTCACATTACCCTCTATTCAGTTAACTCTGTTTAAGTTAGAACATGGTATAGCTTGTGTTTTAGTTTTTAGAATTTAATCAAAGTGGTGCTTTCATCACGAAATCTTGGTTGCGTACAAGTAAAATGTTAAAAAATAAAAACAATTGCTAAAAAATTCAAAATTTTCTGGTCATTTCAAGTACGCACGTGCGTATATGCGTATAGAACGCTACGCGCCTGGCCCGGTTTCAGAACGAAAGATTCACATTTGTAGCGCTCGCGTTGTCGTCAAAACCGCAATTAGGGAGCTTACGAAACGAGGACGACGACGGCTACGAGGACTTCATTTAAAAATACAAGTTCGCGTTATTCATATCACTACGAAGCTATTTCATGTAGTTTCGCGTTAAAATGTGTAGTAACTGTCGAGGAATTAAACTTGTATGAGCGGGCTGAAAGCGTAGAGAGAGAACTCAAAATTCGTCGTCATGTGCTAACGTCCTCCACAGAACCTTGAATTTGGTGATTTCACTTCGTCATTTAGGAGATGACGACAAAGAAATGTACCAAAATGTAAAACGCACGCGCAGAGCGTGCAGAGCTATTGTTTTTGCTCACTAAACCTATTGATTTGTAGAGTCGTCGTTGCCGTCGGCGCCGTCGTTTCGTAAGCTCCCTAATATGGCGATTTGACGTCGTTGTTTTGCAGATTACCGCAAGAATATGTGTTAAAATGCGTGCCGCACGTGCAGCACGCTTATTCTTCCTCTTTTAACCAATGATAATAGGGAGTGTAAGCAAAGACGACGGCTACGGCTACGGCAACTACACGAAGCAAGAATATTATTGGTTGAAAAAAGAAAAATTTCCGTGCATTTCTCTACCGTACTCCACAAAAAAACAACGTGAAATCACCAACTTTTAGGTTTCGACGACAACGTGAGCATATAACAAGGAAACAGTAATTTTCTGTTATGACTTTAAAACCGTTTGTACCTTTTCAGTTACAGGGTAGTTCGCCTGTATTGTAAAAGGTGAACAAGACGGATTAGTCGCAAAATACTTGCGATAGCGCAAAGTTATACTTTGGACTGACGTTTTCGTTGCCGTAGCCGTCGTCTTTGCTTAAACTCCCTAATGTTACTTTGCGGCTTTCTCTTTGACGACCGCGTCTTGGATCTATAAGTCCCTATTATGTATGCCAACCTAGGACGTGTGGGAAAAAATGTTCCCTCACTTTAAGGGCAACAATCGTTGCGTCAGATTTTGAGTTAAATAGTGACGAGTGACGAGTTTTGCATAAACAATGCAAGCACGAGAGCCGGCGGGTCTAATTTGCAGGTCGCAGGTCGCGGGTTGCAGGGCATTGTTTCACCAAGACAGAAAGTATCCTAAACATTCTTAAAACCTAACCTTAGGCCTAAACAAACGTTTTTAGGCCTAAGGTTAGCTTTTATGAAGGTTTAGGATAGTTTCTGTATTGGTGAAACAATGACCTGCAACCCGCGACCCGCGACTTGCAGATTAGACCCGCCGCACGAGAGCAGGAATATGCGCATGAGCGACACAACTTGATGGCTTCAATTTGGTAGCCCGGCGGGATCAATCAAGTGACGGTTGCCTACTAGGTACTAAAGAACATAACCCACAATCGTTTTAGATCGACAGACTGCTGGCACATGTGGACTGTCCTTGTTCCTGAGCAATGGTATCCCTTGACACACGCTCTGTAAAAGGAGGTGTAACTGTGCTCGCGGATTAATTACCACTCCTCCACCAAAGTATATAAGGCTCTGCGAAAAGACGGCTGCTTGTAGGCTTGACTTCCTTTGTACTATTTTACAACATGTTTGTCTTCCTTGGTTTAAGATCTTTAGTCATCTTTGATCACCATGAAAGAATGTTTTACAAGCTCCGTGGTCTTTGACAGTCATCGTCAATGACAACCAAACACAAATTCCAAAGAATGCAAGGGACGGAGGGGTTTCCTTCATAATGCTGCATCTGACGCTTTGATTGGAAGAAAACATCATAGGTCTCAAGGAAACTAATTTATTGATGCGGTAGTTTTTCCAAAACAAATCACTTCTAGAACTCTAGAAAAAATAAAGATAACTAGTAATTCAAATGTGTCGACATCAAGACTAGTGTAAAAGATCAACGTTTCAATTGCGCTTGCTGTCGGTCTCGCGAAAAGGCTTGTGAGTAAAATTCCATGGACTGATTTTGCTCATAACACCTATTGATTCAATCACTTGTCTGCATCGAAGGGACTGACCGACAACTTGCAGTGTACTTTGAGATAGTTTGGTAGTTGTGTACCTGCAGTTTTCCGATGCAAACGCTTTCACGTTCCAAATTTCATTCTCTCTAGCCTTCCTCCCCGCCATAAAGGCTGACAGTTAATTCTATGAGCGAAAGTGATGGAGACGTTATTACAAATTCGCTGAAGTCGTATCCACGCCAGCGATTTGCAATTTCTCGATCGTTAACTTTCAATCTCAGTGTCTCAAGTGATTCACTTGTCATTGCTTCCTTCATAAGACTATACAAAAGGTTTTCACCCCCTTTGCCGCATGAGTTGAGTGTCAAATTAAACGTAGTTACATCTGAGAACGTAGGCATATCAACTAATTGGCAGTAGGTCTTAAAATTATGACCAATATTTAAATTTCCGTAGTTATTAATTGTCACGGAGAAATCATTTGTTGACTTGTTTGCCAAGCAAAGGTTTCTCGAGTCAAGAATCAATTTGCCGAAGTTGTTGATTGTCAAAGTGAGATTCTTCAGTGATTTTTCGCTTCTGAAACCTACGCCTAGATGGACAACGCCTTGACGTGAGTGGTTGTTAACTGTTATAAAGAGATTCTCCACTGATGTGTTCTGTGTCCAACCAGAAACGTACGAGTCATCATTCAATATATCGCTGTAGTTTTCAATTATCACAGTGAGATTCTTTAGTGACGAGTTGCGTTTCAAACCATATTCAAGGCCTTGTCTCCATGTTTTGTTCCTCTCTTTCACTAATTTTACATTTACCCTTGTTTTAGAGCTCAAAGTCTTGTGGACGATAATTGTTAGGGTAAGATTCTTCAGTGATGTGTTGAGTACCAAACCAGGTCCCATGAGGAGTGCCCATAAATAGCACAAGTTGTCATCGTTGAATGTCAAACTGAGAGTATTCAGTGTGGTGTTGCTTGCTAAGACGTAATCAAGACTATCTTCTGGTTCACGACTGAAGTTGGTATAATTGATATTTTGCGGAGTGAGAGCAATGAATGAGGTATTGCTTGCTGCTCCAGCATTCACGCCGTTGCCCAAATAACTGTTCTTGAGAGTTTCCTTTCTTTGCAAAACATCCAATAACCAGCCATTGCACTCTTCAGCGTCATCGTCTCTTTCAATGCTGATTGTTGCGCTGAGATTCTGTTTTCCGGTATTTTTGGCTTCCTTAAAGAGCGCAATCAGAGATTCAAGGTCGTCAATAGAGACAAATTCGTTATCACGGGATTCTTCTGGAGGAGTACGAACGTCACGCACATTAAGGGTAACTGCTGGATTCTTGTCTAATTGAAGTTCCTCGAAACGATCTTTCTCCTCTTTGGTTAACTGTTCCCAAGTGTTGATAGTTAAGGAGGACTGTGTATTTCGTTGCTCAACCCATCTTTCTGTGGAGTTAAGAATGCCATAGGTTAACTTTGCGTGGATTTCCAATGTCAGGTGAGACACCGGGCTGCGCGATAAGCCTTGAAATAAATTTCTTGCAACATCACCACCCAATTCACCCCAAACATTTAATGTGACGTTTTGTTGTGCAAGTAATCCATCTGTTATCTCAAAAGGACAACACTGTGTCACCTGAGCGGCTGTCACTTTGCCGAGGGTATTTGGGTAGAGAGCAAATGAAGCGGATGTTTCCCTTCCTATTCGTGAATGAATATTCCTCCCAACCGTCTGCCAATTATCAGGAACTTCTCCACGAAGAGAAACCATCAACTTAGTAAGGGAATTATTTTCTACGATACCTCTCTCTATTGAATTAGCAGCATGAAGACTCAGCTTTCCGTCAACACACAAATCAACGACCTTAACTGCAATTTGACCTGCAAGGCCTGTTGCTATGGCCACAGCAAGCGAGTCTTGCATATCTCCGCAAATATGTATAGAAAGAGAGGACAGAGATTTGTTACGTAAGAGATTCTCTAAAGCTTTTATTGCAGTTTCACTCAATGAACCATGAATCCTGAGACCAACAGATGACAGTGGTGTATCAGCACATAATCCAGCATCAAGGGCACTGGCCCAGCCATCGCCCAACTCATTCGACAGAGAAAACGTCAGTTCCTCTAAGGTCTCGCTTGCTTTCAGGTATTCAGCAACACTCTCCCAATCATCGTCTACTTCAAATCCTTCCACATCAAAATATCTATAAAAGATGTCGAGCTTCTTTAACTTTGGAAGAGACTGTAATTGACGGAAATTTCTAAGGAAGACACCACGAGGCATTTGAACGTGAACTTCAGGCGTCTGAACTTTGGAAAAGCCTGTACATGCCCTTAAAACTCTAACTACGTTCCAATGCCCTTGTGAAACAAGCCATTCATCGCAAAGTAAGGATAACTGTACGGGCCGTGGAAAAGGTATGAATGAGAGCAAAGCATCTGCCATTAGTTCAGGGTTTCCACTTTCACTAAAGCCCTCAACAAAGAAATTCGCTTCAGATCTTTTGTTTTCATACCAGTCCCAGTTACTTTTCAGCTTATCACCAATCTGTGTGAATAGAGTAATTGCCTCCTCACCCAGTATTTCACACAGAAATAGGGACACTTCCGAAAATTTCTCCACCACCTGATTGAAGAGCACACGCTCAAATACGTTAAACTTGTTCTTATGCGCAATGTATGACGCCGCCAGATACTCTTGGAACGACTTGTGAAGAAAGAAGTATTCGTGTTGTGGCTTCAATCTCTTCACACTTTCATCTTTGTATACAAGGCCGAGATAACGAACTACCAATGTGCCATCACTTCTTTCAAACTCTTTTAATTCATCTTCCCGAAAACTGTGACGACCATTCAGCAAGCATTTCCAAGCCAACTCTCCAAGTACAAGGATGTCTGCTTCAAATTGTTTCTCCAAATCGCTGCCATCTTCACAAGCCTTCATACTGTTCTTCTCACAATATCTTCTCAACAGACATTGGACAATGATTTGATAGAGATTAGTACGGGAAGACGGCAGCTTCCCTTCATGATCTTCATAAACAACGCAAAGGAGAAGTAAATTTAGAGGATTTTCTCGTAGGGCATGCAAGATAGTGTTTTCTTCTGTTTCCTTAATGAGCCTCTCTCCCTTGGATGGATCAATATTCTTGAAATGCTTCCTGATGTACTCAAAAGAATCTTCTTCAGTGAATCCTTCAATCTGAAGACAAATATCAAATTCAAATTGTTTCCTGGCTTCAATTCCTTTTTCTTGTCGAGTTGTGGCCAACACATAGCAAAACGGTACAACTCTTCGGTTGAGAAGTTTGTCCACATGATGCTTTGATCTTTCAGGGAGCTCGTCCAATCCGTCCAAAATGATAAGAATTCTTTCCTGGCTGTGGATGTCTGTGATAAAGTTCTGTAGTCTTTTCTTGGTTGTTTCCTTCATGTCCTCAGGTAGAAGTTGTTCAGAGATGGTTTTCATTATGTCTCCGTCCAAGTCTCTGCATTTGAGCAACAATACAAGTTCGAAGACAGGAAAGGTAGAAGGCATTGATTCATTCGCCCAGTCATAAGCAAGTTTAAGACAGAGGGTGGTTTTGCCGATTCCCGGACTTCCCTCTGCTAGGACCATGGAATCTTCACCTTTATTACAACAAAAAATGTTACCCAAGTCTATTTCCGACTCTCCAAGTCCTTTTGGTCGCACGATAATTTTAAGTCTAGTGTAGACTTCATCCAGATGTAACCTCATGCATTTGCCAGTGTTCCAAGGAAGGGGCCTGAACTTAGCTCGTCTTTTGTACTCTTTTCTGAGCAAAATCACGACATCAGAGTCAGCAGTGGCAGCTGGAAATAACAAAAGTAGTACACAATTAAAATCTTGTCTTGTTGGTGATAAGCAATAAATGAAGCAGCAACTGAACAACTCCTTCCTTAAATAGGAGGTTATATGGAACTTAACAACCCATCTTTTACTATAAACTGTCAGTAAAAATCGTGGCAATATTTAATGCTCTAAAAGTACTGTAGGCAGAAAGGCTTTTTTTAAAGGCTCATGCATGGATTCTTACCAAAAACGTAGAGCAGAGAACCAACAAACTCAACCTACAAAAAAACGCCGAGCTGGGAATCGAACCCAGGCCACATTGGTGGGTGGTGAGTGCCGTCATCACTGCGCCAGCTCGCTTTAAAAACTACGGTCATTTCGGTCATTGTAATGTTAATCTGAAAAATATTTCCTTTATGAAAGACAGTGATCTTCAAAGGCAGGTGTGTTTTTTTTATAAAGTCACCACGCCGTTAAAAATGTCCGGGATAGTATCTATCCCTGACTTTCCAGCCTTATTGGATATTGCTACCCTTTAAACCACTTCCTCGCTTTGGAAACTAACCATGTATGAAGCCTTACCTTTACGGGTGTCTGTAACATATCTTTGTTGCATTTCTGCAGTTTGTCTTTCTGATATACCTATTCCGAAAAAAAAATTGAAATTACACATAACGTAGGTGCATACAAACATTTATTTCATACTTACTGAGATTTACACATGAAAAAAAGGCCCCGTAAAATTCGTGCGAAATACACAACAAAAGCGAAAATACTTGTGCAGGCGCTTATTCTTGCATTCGCTTGCGTCGTGTGAAAACGAAACGCAGCATAGTCCAGCAGATACGTGCAAAATGTGGCCAAATTGTGCCTTTCGTGATAAAAGCGTGAAATTTAGCACAAAGTTAGAACACATCCTGACAAACGTTTTTAGCTATAGGGCCATCCCAGATTTGTCACGTGACCCCAACTGCGTTCACCTTTTGAGTGACGTCATCAAGAATGGTTTTTTGGCCGTTTGTGCGATGTTTTTCACAAAGGAGATAAAACTTGAGAACAATCTTGTGATATACGCAGACCAAACTGTATGATGAGATTCCAGAAATGTAAAGAAATGAAATATTTTGTTGCCATGGCAACCGTTAATTTAAATAAACTCTACGTTTATGTTGTCTATACTTGAAATTGGTTGCCGATTGTCAACAGGAGAATGAAAAGCGAAACAAAGCACTTATTCAAGCAAATTTGCCTATGATATATTATCCAAAAAATAGTAATAAAATAATCTTTCGAAAATTTCACTTGAGGCTATTTTTTAGCACTATAAATTAAGTGCAAGTTAACTTTGAAACTAAACTGCTGACCGAAGTTTTGCTTGCAGTTGTTTAGAAGCTAAGTGCGCAACTCTACAAAACATGTAAGTATGTAAAGTAATTTTGTTCAACTTGTATTGCAGCTGGAATAAGTGTATCATATTTAATTTAGGCAGATTACCTTCAGTAGCAAAAAGGGTCGAAAATGAGCTTTCAGAAAGCAATTTTCACGGCCGCTTTCCGCGACAACACGTGCTTCTAGAGTGGCAGTTCACTCGTATATGAAATGAAAAGTATTTTTTATCTTTAGTTTGGTTTTTAGTAATTCTGCTTACTTGTAGGGAACAAATTATGCAGTATACTGTATATTTGCTATCTAGTTACTCTATGCTCAATAAGAAACTAGAAAGAAAAATGTTAAAGTGCACCTAACCCCAAAATATTTTTTTCGCTATAATGAATCTTTGCATCTGTTCCAAACCCATTGCGGCCATTTTTTCCTTTTTCTAACAAATCCTGCCTTTTTATAGGCTTCGAAAGTTGCGAAAATCAGTGCATCTTTTGTTAACGACCGAGTCAGAAGGGGAGTGGGTCTATTCCTGATTTGACGTCACAGACTGATTTACATTGCATTAACTCTTTGTAAAAATGCATGGAAAGTAGATTGTGACGTCAAATCAGGAATAGACCCACTCCCCTTCTGACTCGGTCGTGAACAAAAGATGCTTTTTCGCAACTTTCGAAGCCTATAAAATGACTGGATTTTTTAGAAAAATGAAAAGATGGCCGCAATGCGTTTCAAACAGGTGCAAAGATTCATTTTAGCGCAAAAAATATTTTGGGGTTAGGTGCACTTTAAAGGCTTTGTTCAATGTGAAAAGCGGCGGCGTCCACTCCATTGAAGGAAACCCACTTAAGTGCATTTTTTGCCCATTTGTAATAGACGCTTTTTATGGCTGGGGACAACTCACCGACCAGGAACAACTTTAATTTGTCTCAAAAAGAGAACGGATCAACATACGGTCAAACTCAACGATTTATGGCCAATAAAACATCCTGTTAATTAAGAATTAACTAAAACTAATTTTGTAAAAAGTTTTCAATGTAACGTCTGCCGCTACTGTCTCTAAAATATTCAGTTGAAGAATTGTCTATTGGTTTCCTATCAAATAAGTTTTTTGTGACCTTAGAAACTGAAATATAATTCTATCGGAACTACAGATGAAACTGCATAATTAAAACGAAATTGTTTATCTTCCGTGTTTGTATATTTAACAACATACTTGAGCTGAAGCGCGACGCGTCTGGGTTTGTAAGATAAACCCACCGCGGAAAACCTTATTTTAAACTCGGTTTATTTTACAAGGATTACCCTTCCTCCTCGTAAACTGGCCCGTAGTCAATGTTTCACTGGCGTTTTTCACCAAAACAATGCGAAAACAAAATTTAGTATTTATTACTTTTTTTCATTTTTCTTCAAGGCAAAACTCATGTCTTCTCTGTAACTGTGAGACATTAGTTTATCCTATAACTGTGGTAGCACGTTGTGTCATATACAAAATGGTGGTACTGAAACAGTAAAGGCCATGTCTAAAGTGTACAAAGTGGTTGACCCCTCAGAACCTGGGACATCAGATATAGAATGCTCACCAATAGACTGGAACAAGTGTGTTCTGTGTCAGACAAACACATCCAAAAGCCTCTCTTGTCCGGCTGATTCAAAGCGAGACACAAAAGGAACAGGTTACAAGACCACTGCCGAAAATCTACTGGCCTTCGAAAAGCTCGGTTGCTTGCCAAGAACAATAAATTTATCTCGATTAGATGAAGGTGAGGGTATTGAGGCAAGTTTCCAGCATCATAAAGCTAAAGGGCATGACACGTGCAGGCTGAAGTTTAACAAGACGAAACTTCAACGGGCAGAGAAAAGGAAAGCTTCTCCCGAAGACAGCTTGTCTTCAGATGTCCGCAAAAAGTTCACCCGTAGAAGTAGAGAAGAGGTTCCTCCTGCCGTTCATCGCTGTTTCTTTTGTGACGGTGACGCTGATGCTGGCGAGTCTCTGCACAAAGCATCTACACTGGAGCTTGATGCTCGTGTCCACAAGTGTGTTTTAGAATTGCAAGACAAACTTTTACTTGCTAAACTGAGTTCGGGAGACATGGTTGCTCAGGATGCCGAATATCACATCAAGTGCCTAGTTGCTCTTTACAACAGAGCACAAGCATCAAAATCTTGTAGTTCAGATTGCGATGTGGATGCTATTAACCACGGCGTTGCATTCGCCGAACTTGTGTCCTTTGTGGAGGAAACTCGCGTTGACAATCTTGTAGCCCCAACTTTCAAATTGTCTGACCTCGGAAACCTGTACAGCAGCAGACTGGAACAACTCGGTACAAAATTACCAGGGCGCGTTCACTCCACCAAACTCAAGAATAGAATATTGGCTTACTTTCCGGACATGGAAGCTCCCACCCAAGGTCGTGAAGTCGTTCTCGTTTTCAATGAAGATGTTGGTGCCGCACTGAGAAAAGCGTGTGAACATGACGCTGATAGTGATGCTGTTTACCTGGCTAGAGCTGCGACGATAGTTCGACGAGATACGTTCCAAACGAAAATGGACTTCAATGGTTCTTTCCACACCAAATGTCAGCAGCAGTCTCTACCGACTTCACTTCTATCACTTGTTGCTATGGTACTAAACGGACCTAATATCAAGACACAATCAAGTTCTTCATCGGTATCTCAGCCAGCTCTCAGTATATCTCAGCTTCTTCTATACAACAGCTGCAAGCATTACAAGGACAATGCTAAAGACATGGTCAGGCACAGCCAACAGCGCGAAACACCCCTGCCAATCTATTTGGGCATAATGCTCCATACAAAGACCCGGAAACGGGATCTTGTGGACACCCTTTTTCATTTGGGACTGTGCATATCTTATGACCGGGTATTAAACATCTCCACTGAACTGGGCGACAAAATCTGTTATCATTATGAGCAGGAAAAAGCTGTTTTCCCCCCTGAGCTCAAAGGTGGCCTTTTCACTACTGCAGCAGTAGACAATATAGACCACAATCCAAGTTCAACGACTTCTCACGATTCATTTCACGGAACTGGGATATCGTTGTTTCAGCACCCAGGTGAAAATTGCAGTGGAATTCAAAGGGTAGTTATTGCAAATCAGCATTATTCGTATCCAGGGAAATCCAACCTGCCGGAATCCTACACAAGTGTGCCTCCTGTTGTTCTACAAAGAGGTAATCCACCAGTACCAAAGCTAAAGGGATCCAACAGAGGCTACTGCGAGCTCATCCCTCAAGTTGTTCAGAGGGAGTACAGGTACAGCCAAATAAAATTAGTGACAAAAAGCACAACATTTTATTGTTGATACAGTGAAGGAAATACTTAACCAGTGCAACTATGCAGTGCTCAATTATAAGCAATAATTTTTATACTCTGTATTTCTTTTTGGGCTTGACAGATGGCTGGAACAAGTGAGTCAAGTGGTATCTACGGACAACACCCAAGGAGATGAGGTAGTGTCATGGTCTGCATACCATGCCAGTCTTCAACCTACAAATGGAGTATCAGAGAGTTCTCTGACAAAAACGTCTCTAATGCCTCTCTTCTACGACCAAGCCCACTCTGTAGCCATGATTCGCCACTCAATGAATGTAGTGAAGAAGGCAGTTGACATTTTGAATCCTGAACAGGTGCCCATAATCACTGAGGACCAACCCCTGTTCATAATTGCAAAACAAATCCAGTGGAACTGGACTGCAAGTCACGGTGAAGATCAGTTCATTGTGATGTTTGGAGGACTTCACATCGAGATGGCAGCTTTCAAGATCATTGGCAATCTTTTAGATAGCAGTGGGTGGACAGGTGCATTAGTGCAAGCCAATGTTGATACACCTGGCACAGCCGATTCATTTCTTCGCGTCACCCATGTGACGCGCACCCGACGAGCCCACCAGATCACGGCAAGCAGCTTGTATCATCTTCTGCAGAAAGCTTACTTGGCCTACTGCAGTAGTCTAGGAGAGGAGCGTAATCAGCTGTCACTGGAAGTTTGGTGTTCAAGCAGGGCTGAATTATATCCGCAATTCAAGTTCTGGTTGCTTATTCTGCAGTTAGAATTGGCAGTGCTGGTCTACGTGAGAGCTATAAGAGAGGGAGACTTCAAGCTGTATGTAGATGCCCTCACAAAGATTATTCCTTGGTTCTTCTCGTTGGACCACACAAATTATGCCCGATGGATCCCTGTTCATCTGAGGGACAGGGTTACACTAAAAGACGTTCATCCCAAGGTTTTCGCAGAGTTTCTGAAAGGAAATTTCGTGGTCAAGAAGACAGCACACAGATTCTCTGCTATTGCCATTGACCAAGGCCATGAGCAGAACAATGCTGCAGTGAAAGATGACGGAGGGGCAGTAGGCCTCACTGCGAACCCTGCTGCTCTGAAGCGCTGGATGGTTTCAGGGCCGGAGATGGCTAGAGTAATTGGCGAGTTCGAGGCATCAACTGAGAAGAGAAAGAAGTTAGATCCACGACATCCCGAGGAAGCCAAACATGTGCAAAAGGCATTTGAACGAGATGTGAGAAGTCTGGTCAGCACCATAGAGGAAATGGGCAACCCGTTTACTGAGGACAGCAGTGATCTCCTTGCATTGGATAGTAGAGACGTTGCCGATCCAGCCGTTATTGACACGGTGCGTCAAATTGAGAAATTAGGAGAAGAACAGTACGATGCCTATGTCAAAGAGCGGCTTGTCAGTCAAACAAAGCCCATTTCTGACCCCATCAAGAAGAACAATCTTCCCCTTTTTAGCCGACCTCCAGTCCACGAGAAGACAAAGTCACAGCTTCAGGTGACCTCCCTAAGGAATGATTGTTCCCTATTTTCTCGGCTGTACATCGCGTCACGAGTGCGTAATGGGAATCTGGATGAATTTTTCAAACATGAAAATCAAGCATACCCATCAGCGTTAACACAAAATGGAAAACTGAGAAGCGGTTCAAAGTCGGATCTAGTCGGATGCCTGGAGGACTTGGTCACCTCCCAAGAGAAGACCAACAATCCTGATGTACAAGTCATTATCCTGGATGGCTCTGCCATTGTAAATATGCTACGACCGGGTTATGCAAAAATATTCTCTGATTATGCATCACAAGTGTTCCTGCCATACATTGTATCCCAAAAACAGCATGCAAGCCGAGTAGACGTTGTTTGGGACGAGTACCACCCAGAAAGTTTAAAAGCTGAAACAAGAAGCAAGAGAGGAAAGGGAGTTAGGAGACGTGTAGAGGCTTCCACCGCAATTCCTGGGAACTGGAAAGTGTTTTTGCGCATTGATGAAAATAAAGTAGAGCTATTCTCTTTCCTTGCAACTACTGTAGTAGCATCCACCGACTGCAGCAAGCAGATTATCAGCACACATCGCACTGAGGTACTTTGTAATCAATCCAGGGATGTCTCAGGGTTTGCTCCATGCACACATGAAGAAGCAGACACGAGGATCATTCTACATCTGAAAGATGCTGTGAAAGAGGGAAACACCAAAGTTTCCATACGTACATTTGACACTGATGTGGTAGTATTGGCAGTGACATCAGCTCAGCGCCATAACAACGCTGAAGTATGGATTGCTTTTGGAACCGGAAAATGCTTCCGTTTTATACCAGCTCATGGGATAGCCAGAGCTTTGGGGCCTAATCGGTGTATGGCATTGCCAATGTTCCATGCTTTTACAGGTTGCGATACGATGTCGTTTTTTGGAGGAAGAGGTAAAAAAACTGCATGGGACACATGGAAAGCCTACGATGACGTTACACCAGCACTTTGTTCTTTGGCGACCACTCCAGAGTCCGTGGAGAGTTTTATTAAACCACTGGAGCGATTTGTGGTATTGCTGTATGACCGCACCAGTAACTTCAAATGTGTCAACCAGGCCCGGAAGCAACTCTTTACACAGAAAGGCGGATCAATAGAAGGAAGGGGTAGTTTCTAAAGAAACTGTGGGGCTGCGTCGGTGGGGAAGTAGTATACAAAAATTTGGTTTTATCAACGGAGTTGATAATGTGAATTGGCCACCGTACAGAGATTCTAAAAGCTGCTGGGGCAGTAGAAGGTATTCCCCCGTCAAAGGCAGCTCTCATACAGCACACTAAGCGAGCAACTTACCAGGCTGGGTACTGCTGGGGCCAAGTAATGATTGCAGCTCCAGAGCTTCCATCGCCGAATGATAGACCTAATCGGCTAACTCAATGTTGTACCCAATTCAAATCTCCGGGGACTAAGATTCTTTGTGTATTGTATTTGCATGATAATGTAGCATTCATATTTAAATGATATGGAAATACCTGGAACAAAACGTTTTATTCCCAAAGGGTTTGAATTGGGTACAACATTGAGTTAGCCGATTAGGTCTATTGGGGCTGGACAAGGAAGAAGCCAAATGGTTGGGAAGTATGCTGGACAACTCTGCCAGAAGCTACAAAGGCTTGTAGAGAACTTCTGGGATGTGGTTGCAAGAAAGGTTGCAGACATCAATGCAAATGTCTGAAGGCAGCACTCCAGTGCACTGCACTTTGTCATTGTGGTGGAGTTTGCTCCGAGAACTAGTCAGAAAACATCGCAGTCTCTCGCACATTCTATCTTTGAAATTTGTTTTAAGGTAATTGACGCCAAAGAAGAGAGCGTAAATCTGTTAAATTAATAGCATGTACTTCTGCGATTTTGAACGTTTTGAACATTACAATAACTTGCAGTATAAATCGGGCTGTCATCAACATACTTTGTCAGAGTAAATAAATAAATAAATTTAAAAAAAGATTTTAAAGGCGTGATTGTGATCTTTGCTATCTGATAGGTCATTACAATGTTTTTGGATGTTTAAAGATGTGCTGCTTAAATCACAAAGGCGAAAATAAAAACAAAAAAGTAATATATGTTACCAATATGGTGGCCATAATATAAAAACAATGTCACCATGGCAACAGGAATTGTTGTCATGGCAACAGCAATTAGTGATCAGACAGCTGTATTCATTATAAATAATAAATATGGCGCGAGCAGTGTCTAGGCTTGACAGCTTTGGCTAATTCGTCACAGTCTATGGTGAAACTAAGGAGGGCCACGCCCTTATTTAGAAAGAGCCGCCATATTGGTCACGTGACCAATCTGAGATGGCCCTATAGCTAAAGATGCTCTGTAAGGTATGCTTTACCTGTGTGCCAAGTTTCATTCTTTTATCATAAAAGGCACAATTTTTCCACTTACCTGCTAGACTAGCATAAGCACAAGGAAATTTGCTACGTCTGGCCAATTAAAGCGCTCGTTCCAGATTCCCCGCGTCTGAGCATTTGAACAAAATGGCGGATGCCGTGGTTGATTTTGATGCTTATGTCGACGTTCGTTTTCACTAGCATAAGCTACTTATGCTTGTGCTTGCGTTGCTAGTGAAAACCAGGCTTTTAATTTGGTATGTGCTGGAGTATTGAGGTATGGTGATTGCAATAAATGCAATTTAAATTACTATGCCGAAGATGCCACAATTGCATTACGGATTGATATCCCAGTATAAATGACTTAACAAATGTCTGTTTTTACTTAATTGCCCATCATTTCATCGTTAACATAAAAAAAAGCGTAATACAGGTACCTTCATACACATTTCTGGCTTGTGTATCAACAGTACATGTAGTTGCCAAGTGACTGCTTGTCATTGATGAAGCCTCTTCTTCTAAAGAAGCATGATGAATCTCTGCCAGAAGAATAACATACAAGTGTACAGTTATTTTCATTCAGGAGAGATCTATCAACATGTTTGAAATTAGATGCGTTTAACTGACAGAGACACCACCTTTCAGAGATGCTACTTTCGAGAAATGCCCCTGATTAGATAAAACAAAAAAGCAAGGTGACACACGCTAACACCACCCCGGTGTGGCCAACACATCACGCATGCGCACAGCCGTTTCACTCGGTCAATTAACAGCCATGGACAGCTGTTGCGGCCTTGCTGGGCCTCATCAGCATGTCGTAGCTATGTACCAGGCGTCACGAAGTGTCCTCTTGCTGTTCTCCCAAAATTCAACACCACTTATGTCTCCTCAGAATACAGACATTTAACGTCACGCAGTGTCACCGAAATGCTTCTCCTCGAGTAAGGATAAACAGCTGCATTTACCGTAAGCTAAAAATAACGCTAACTTTTACCCTTACCTTATTGTTGGAAATAGAGCTAAATTGGTAGCAAAGGCATAGACTTAAAGGGACACTTCGTGTTCAGTACTGGGCATGCATCTCATTAGATTCATTTCTGGACATGAGTGTTCAATTCTGTCCATTATCTTAACCATAATAGATGCAAATAAGACCTTTGAAGGTGACTTCCGTTTGGTTTCTTGTCACTTCACTTACCGTGGAATCTTTGAAAATTTAAGGAAACAGATGAAAACAGAAAATATACCAATTTTCACTTTACTTTCAACCTAATGGCCGTAAGATATCAATGGACGAAAATAATGACAAAAATAAATGACATAAGGGGTCTGGACACAGCAATGTCATTACTGTGTTCAATACGTCTGCGAAGTATAATCAAAGTTCCACAAAAAGGACACAAACAATACAGCAAGAAAAAGACTATTCAACGGAAAGTAAAGTAAAGTGTTGACGTTCATGCAATTGCATGGATACCACTTGTCCAGAAATTTCAATATGGATGAAACCCCCACATGTATGTGGTTTGAGATGCTGTCCTGCCGAACTCTCAAATTCAGTAGCATCCGAACAGTTCCTGTAAAATCTCGCAGCACCGAAAAACCAAACTCCACGATCCTCTGAGCAGTTGCTGCTGAGAAACTTCCATTGATAGCAATTTACTTACGGCAGAAGAAAAGGAGAGATGAAGGAACCGATCGATTCCAACAGCAAAGAAGATGAGCTATAAGTTGATAACCCACATAGCATACAAAACAAACAGTTACTTTAGTTTACAAGCCACCAAAAATTTAAAGTTTATAACCAGCAAGTCTTTTGTTTCTTAGTGTTTTGTTCGGCTCATACAGTATGCAATTATGTGCGAATTTATCGTTGGCACAAGAGGAATAAATTTTTGGGTTTGGAGATGAGCCAAATATGCTTTGTTCACTCTGATTTTAATCTACAGCTGTAGACTGAGCTTGTGTAAAAATCAATCGGCTTATTGCCAATGAAGTACAGTTCGTTGAATTCTCTTCATCAACCATACTCTAATGAACTAGACATCAAGTCTTACCTCTGCAGATGTCTGTATCGTGTCTTTGCTTCTTTGATGGTGGGGTGTCACTTGGATGTGAGGGTCTTTTTCCTTGTTTTTCTGAGGAACCCAAAGTTAAAATGTGATGTCAATAAAGCAACTTCCTCCATAAGAGAGTCTACAAACCAAGTCAGTGACCCATACATGTATCTGCCAACTCTCCCAGGATTTCCCGGGAGTCTCCAAGTTTTTCATCAAATCTCCCGGGAACTACCTACCGTGGCTTTTTTCCAATTTTTTTTTTCACTACTTTTGTTATTTTCACGATTTCAAAAAAGAAAATAAGGCAAAAAGTGGATTTAGTGCTTTTATTTGATCGGAAAACGTAAATCAGCGGGAGCAATCAAATTTATATATATTTAACGAGTATCGTAACTGGTCAGAAATAAGCCAATCATATTGCACAATACATAGTAGAAAATTGGCGCGGTTTTCGCACACTGTTTACATCTGACCTGTCGAAGCGAAGATGGCCAACGTGGATTTCGATTCACTTCAAAAGGAATTCTTGGGCGCCCTTCCCTCGGGTTTTGAGGGGGTAAAAAACCTTGCTTTGCTGAAAGTTGAGAAGATTACTCCTCTAGCTGGCGTCCAGCCATTTGCAAACACACAAGGTAAGCAACTTTTATGGGTGTTCTTTTGAAATTTGAGCGGGTTAGAGCTGCAAGTCACCATGCCAAATAGTTTCCATAAAACTTTACTTCTGAAAATTCATGAATTGGAAACTTTTCTGATTTTCTTAAAAACCGATTAAATAGAAATTCAAATTTTTTTCGGCGAAAAACAGTTGGTGAGTCCGGTTTTGAAGTCGTCAAAATCCTTCTACGCCCTCGGTTATCTTCGGAAGTCGTCCGGAAATCTTCGGCAATCGTCGAAAGTCATCGGAAATCTTCGGCGTTCTTCGGAAGCCGTCGGAAACCTTCGGCAATCTTCGGACAAAAAATTATCTAGACGTCTCTAGATTTTCGTACTCTGGGGGTTGGCAGGTATGGTGACCATATGCAGAGACAATGATAATTAATGCAAAAGCAATGAACAATAGGACTTCACCTGTCAAATTAATCCCAGCGCGAGTGGATTCAACATAAGATTCAGACAACACGATACTAGGCAAGTGTTTTCTTGTCAATGACGAGTCCTGTCCACCTTCAACTGCATGAGTCCCTACCAGACAAAAAATATACAGAACCTTAGTCAGTGGCATGTACTGAAAACACCTGCTTATGTATATTTGTATGCAATTAGTATTAATTCTTTCTCAGAGTTGCTTGGACGAAATTGCCAAATTATCACTAGAGCCAAATTGTTCACTTGCAGCACCCACAACACTGATCCAAATTTATGCCAATAAGGAGATTTATGAGATGCAGGACAAACAAAGGCAGTCTGGCGTCAACAACTCATTACAAACCTGTGAAGTACAAAATAACATGTACTATGATCAAGCACTGGCTGCACCCTGTAATTTTCTTCCCTCAGAGGACAATTTCATCATTACAACTGATCCCACCGAATACTGCTTGCACTGTACTACATGTCTGACTGGTGTCATTCCTTGTGTTTCAAAACAAGTCTTAATTTATTTCTTAACAAAAATAGTTTGTCCAATTCACCTTGAGAACCATACATAAACATACAGTTCATTTAAAATCCTTCCCAGATGAACCAAGTGACATTGTCATTTCACTTACCAAAAGTGTTATTGAACATCATTTTCACAAGTTTATCACACTGTTCCTTCCAACAGTACTTCTTTGCATATTGTCGGCGAAGATCCTCTGTCTCTTCTAGCCGAACATACCTCCTCTTTCTACGGACACTTTTAATTGCCTTGGCCCATTCTAAAGGATCTTCAGAATTTACTATCCAACTTGAACCATGTGGCACGCTCTGCAAAGCGTCTCCTAAACCAGAATTTCCACTAACAAGGATAGGAAGACCTGCGGATAATGCTTCAAGTGCAGTCAAACCAAAACCCTCAGTTCTTGACGGCATTATGCACAAATCTACTTCACAAAGTAATCTAACTAGATCCTCTCTGCTTTCCGTAAAAGGGCGAACTTTCAGTTGTTTTCGTGCAATGCCATGCTGGCAAAACGTATCAGCTACTTCCTCCTCTTTTCCAAGTGGTGCACCAACAAAGATCAGTTGGCATGGTTTCTTTTTCAACTTAGAAAAGGCTTTGGCTGCAATGTCATAACCCTTTAACTCAAAATCTTCATTGTCACCGCGCCCAAAAACCAAAACACGAAATTTATCTCTTTCTTCTGCTGCTTGCTCAACCACAGAAAATTCAGAAAATATACTGGGTGTGAGTACAAATACAGATTGGTCTCTCTTGCTGTAACGAAGATAGCATTTGTACTCATCAGCCAACTTGGGACCAACTGCTACAACTTGGTCTGCCAATTCACACAATTGTATCTCTGCTTTGTGCTTCTTCTCTGCTCTTGAAATTGCATTTGCATATCCTTTAAACATTCCTAGGTCTTCAGGGGCTGTATGCACAACCTGAACCCACTTACATTTTATGTTTCTCTGAATGAGTTGCACTTGTCGTCCAAGTATTAGCCCATGTCCAATCACATAATCAATCTCATGGTTTTCTGGCGCATATGACAGCCATTCAATGGGTTCATATCCAATCACCTCTTTTGCTTGTATAAGCTTAATACGGTTTTCCCTTGCAATCATCACATCTTCTTCACTGCACTCAGGAAGGTACATACTGACTTCCACATTCTGATGTTTTGCCAACTGAATGGCAAGTTCTCTGCTGATGGTCGACAAGCCTCCTTTTGTAGATTTCCATTCGCTGCTCAAGAGAGTAACGTTAAGTTTTCTACTTGGTGCTTCCAGGCCTGTTCTGCTTTCATGAACTTCCTGTAATTCACAAGATGAGGTGCTAGGAACCGAGGGATTCTGCAAGATACACAATATAAATTTAAATATTAACTACATAATACATTAGTGCCACTTTTTACTTCTGAGCTTTTCTTAACTGATGAAGTAATTCAGTTGATAAGATCGACCGTCAGATTCCTGTGCTGTTTACTCAACCATGGATGCAGCACCACTTTTTTTTAGGAACAACCCTAACTCTAACCCTAACCCATATCTACAATCTTGGACAAAATAAAATGAAAAATTTTTCCCCCCCCCCCCCCCCCCCCC
>BLFO01001694.1:193342-202398 GCA_014634245.1 Montipora cactus
TTAGCGTTAATAGTATTTTTGGTCCGATGCTTCTGTTTTATGAGGGGTATATTGTTTTGGTCTCCCATCCAAATACTAACCCTGCCGGACTCCTAGGAAATAACTTCAGTGAACTTTGGTGTTACAAAGCTGTCAGATGCTCAAAGGGCTCGCTTAAACTTGTGGTGAAAAGAAGTTGTGAGGGAACTTGAAAATTATCAACATGTCAGCCCAGAAGCCAATGTTTCTCGCTTCTCTTTTGTTATTCTTCAGAGACTGGAATGTTGTAGTTTAATACCACACATTTCAGTGCCTTCTGATTTTCTGTAACACGTACCACAGGCAACCCAGTGTATGCTTCACGGAAGCATCTCGTTATGATTTAATAAATGAGGCCAATGTGATGATCAGCCCTGGCAGATCAACGAGTGTATGACATATTGATTGTTAAAAACAACATCTGCACTTATATGCCAACTCTCCCGGATATGAAATGCATCTCCCAGTCTCTGGAACAGGACATCAAATCTCCCAAAAAAATACAACTTCGAACCTTTCAAAGACTTTTTTCCATCGTAGGCTCAAATCGCCTCCCCAATTTAAAAGAATTTCAAATTTCAAAAACTTGTTTCACCGTTTCTTTATGCATTATTTTCTTGATCTCAGAGTTTCAAACACACGCTAACAGAAACTAAACAAAATGGCTTTCTTTATCTTAGTTTGTTATCATGGCAACATAACCAATGCTATTACTTCTATAAAATATTTTTCAAAGTTGATCTTCCAAGTGCTTCAAATGAAGAGAATTTTGAATTTAATCAGAAATAAAGTTCATTTACATGCATGAATTCACCTGTCAGTTTCTCACCAATCTGAGAGGACATCATTGAAGGGTGACAAAATGCTTTTCACAAACAAAATAAACAACTCACTGAAGCCTAGCAGAGAAAATAATTTTCCTTCATACTAAGTCCGTCTTTGAAAATGTTATAAAACAATAATTGTGGAACTTTTGAAACCCCTATTATTTAGGCCAAACTAAATTAAAGTCGCTTGAAAGAAAGTTTTTTTTCAACGAGGTACCATTTTCCTGACATCATCAGCGTGCACAATGGGAATGTTAAGCATGCTTGCCCAAATGAATTTGTCTGTTTGTTATTTATTTGTTTGAGCAGGTTGAAGTTTTGGCAGCTATTCAGCTGATGTGAACCTGCTAGCCCCATCCACCCACTCTCACAAAAGACAGCCACAACATCAGGAACGTCATCCTCAACTCTTCTTGAATAGTGTGTGGGTTCTTTAAAGGGGATAGGTCACGCAATTTTAGGCAATTTCAGCACTGATCGAATGATCATAGAATTAACTAAAATATCAAAATAACTGTTCAAAACTGTACAAGAACTCTAACAAAACACAGGGAAGCCAAGAAGGGACATGGATGGACAAAACTGGATAGGTTTGACCTTTTCTCAAATTTATATCAGTCTATATCAAAATGTCATTTACACAGCTGGAAAATCATTGTCAGTTGTTATGTGGCCGTGATTTTGCAATGAAAGACTCTTGCTCTGCCAATTTGACGTTTAGAGCTCATAATTAACAAAATTAAACAAATTTACCTAAAATAGCGTGACCTAGCCCCTTTTAACGTCCCACAGGGCACTTATGAGCATAGAAGACATTTGTGAGACGGGACTTACAATTTATCGTCCTTATCCGAGAAGGCTTAAAATTCTAACCATTTGCAGGCGTAATTATAAAGGCAGCACTTTCTCCTCAGTTATTTTAAGACCCTGAGTGTTGGGTCCAGCCGGAGTCAAACTCATAACCTCACGCATGGCAGCACGGTGCTCAACCAACTGAGCCACTGGTGCGCGGTATTTATTAGCTATGTTGTGTCAATTGATCTCGTTTTGTGAGTGCAACAATAATTTTTGCACTCACAAAACGAGATCAATTATTATTCATTCACTTCGCTTTGGAAGTCACAGGAATTTATTGCTGAATCAAGGCTAGCTTACAGATCTTGTTCACAAAAAACAAATTATTTTACACATATTGGACCAAAAGTAGAACCAGACAGGGCCACCATATGCAAATTAATTGGAGTCTTTTGTACAACGAGACACACATAACAACGGAGCTTTTGTTATTCCCTTAAGGATATGCAAATAAGTGGCCACTATCGTCTGAATTTAGCTCACATAATTATCCTCCGCACTATT
The DNA here is from genome assembly GCA_014634245.1 of Montipora cactus. Lineage (NCBI taxonomy): Eukaryota > Metazoa > Cnidaria > Anthozoa > Scleractinia > Acroporidae > Montipora > Montipora cactus. Next base: position 195,547 of record BLFO01001694.1, read on the forward strand.
AATCCTGAAAAGCACCTTGACAAACATTTCAAGTCCATAAGATGAGAAGACGATGTGCCAATCAATTCCGTAATATCAAGCAAATTAACTTTGAATCATCATTAATCGTTTGCATTCACGAGTTCTAGGGACTAGAAAATTACACGCACTATTCACCCCAAGCAATATTATTGCGTCGTATGAATTTGCTATACCACATCACAATATTATTAAGACTTTAAACCGAAGGTGGTATTTTGCAGCTGTTTACGTAATTCTGGGATGTAAGCAGCCTTACCTTCTTGCATACTTCTAGTTTGTAAAACGGCGTTGTAAATTTCACCCAGCAAGACGGAAGTCATCTTGAAAGCGGCATGATATATGATGCTTAACTCTGAGCCTACATCATGCGTCGAGTTCCTAGGTGCGATGATTTAAAGGACTGCAGATTCAGGGGGTCAGTATAAAATCCAGACAGCAGGCACCACAGAGCTCGAGAGGTACCTGCAGAAGGAAGATTTGAGAGAAATGGGAGTGGCAGTCACGCGTCATACACGTATTTATAGGCCATTTCGGAATTTGCGCAGGGAGCTGAGGCGAGTTTCAAATTTGAACAAATCCATAAATTGACACCATCACATGAATTTGAGATTGGTCATCTGTCTAAGTTTAATGCTTTTAGGTCGGACAGAGACTAAGTCACGGACTTAAAAACATAGTTTAAAATACATAGAAAGGTCTCTAATTTTGAGGCTGCGTCCTCCAAAACCATATAAACTCTTAAAAAAATTCTATCAGATTTGGGACAACTGGAAAATCCTGTCATGTTTCTACTGTATGGTAAAAGGAGAGGTGAAAATCACTTTGTTTGCCTATTTTTATTAATATTCCAGAAATCGTAAAAAAAAAATATGAGTTCAATGTTATCTTTCATGCGATGGTACCAATTTATCGATTTGTTCAAATTTGAAACTCGCCCCAGTTCCCTTCTCAATTCCGGAATGGCCTATAGGCAAAGCCCGAGAAGTCCGAGAAGCGTTTCTAATCGACAGGGGTGGGGCTTGAAGAGAAGAATTGTAAATAGTATTTATCTGTAACCATATATTTAACAATTATTCTTTAAAATCGGGGTGAATAGCGGCAGAATATTTGCCAAGCCGCCAAGCGTGTTCTTTATATTTCATGAACATAATCTCAGTATAAATGTCTTTTAAATTTAAAAGACACTTTCACAGTAGAAATCTCCGTCTCTGCGGCGCCACAGTGGTTCAAAGTCGGCCAAAATCCCATACATTTACTGTAAATTTAGCCGTGTTTGCCCCCAAGCCAAGATGGCGTCAAAAACCGTCAGGTCGTGTTTTCTTGTAGCCGAGGAGAACTCTCAGTGTACAAAGTAGAATTACTCCGAATAGAAGAAATCGTTGGTGTGAAGATGGTTTAATTTTTAGCAATAATTATCTGAAAAACGAAGTCAAACACTGGTTGGCGAAAATATGAAGTCTTCCCTCTTTGTGTTCTCTGGCACAGCATCATCTTGTATTCTCAGTATTCCGATTCAGAAATGCTGGCGAAACGCGAGTTTACACCGGCCATTTTCTTTTGTTTGGATTTAGCATTATTGACTCCTTACGGAGTGAATAATGCTCAATAACTCCAATTGGAAGAGACCAACAGGCTAGAGTGAGCACTTAAGCTTTCGCAAATTCCAACAGAACCGTTAAAAAATAGTTGGTGGTTTGGAGGACATTGCTCTTACCATAAAACCGTCTTCTACATTTCACCTATCACGTAACTATTGCATGTTATCATATGGGCCGTACGGCCCCGCGCGTGTTTTGATTGTAAAGCCCCGGCTACACGTTATAACATTGTTAGAAGAACACGTCCCAACATTGCTATAAGAACGTTTTCAAAACCTAAAGAGGAACTTTCTTCAAAAGTACCAGCTAATTTTTTTATCTTTTGTAATAATGACTTTTCGTACCAATTGATCACTAGTATGGAATTTCTCTTTTCTCTTTTTCGTATAATGATGATATCAGTATTTTTATATCTAGATATCTATGTGTATTTAATGTATTATAATTTAAGCGTGTGCACCCATGCGGATGGGTCCGTGTGTGCATGTGCGTGTATGCATGTGTGTAGTGTGACTCCGACCTATTTTAGCAAAGTCAATTTGTATACTGACAACCTAGCGTTTTTAACCCATTGGTTATTTTAGGTTGCCAGTACCCTTCTATTTGTTTGTTCTGTATTCTCATTTGATGTAAATAATTGTAACATTAATGGTAATAAAGAATTGTTGTTGTTGTTGTTGTTAAAAGGGCGGCTAGTCACGCTTCAACATTTGTTGTATGTTGGAGAAAATGTTTGATCGAAATCAAAACATTCCTCCGACAAAAATTGTTGAACAAACGTCATCAAACATGCATGCTACACGTTCTGACATTGTCGATCCAACAACAAATGTTATATAACAATGTTTGAACGTGTAGCCGGGGCTTAAAACTATTGGGAAAATCCCCGTATGAGGGCCGTACGCCTTAGCGCCAGCAGAGAAATATTTACTTCCGGATTCCTTCCGTCGTTTCCTTAAGCTCCCTGATAGGTGGTTTTCATGTGACGTCATCGTCGCCATGTTGGTTGACTCAAACAAAAGATCTCTCGTTAGCTTCTTTTGTTCGTCCACCAGCATTTGTACATTACACCATTGTCACCTCAGTCTCAATTGATTGGTTGAAAACCACCTATTGTTTGGAGCGGACTTTGGTGCTTTCTGCTCTTTGGTGCCTTAGTGCGTTGTGTCCTAGTTTCTTGGGAGCTTCCGCACCTTCGCACGCAACTGAAAAGCGGGAAATCATACCTCTTACTAACCGAGTTCGATGTCATTACTGTCAGTTAAGGATCCAGTTTTTGTCGTTGATTTATGCGAGCTATAAATCGAAGGGAAAACGAGGTTGCGTAACTTACGGTACAGACCGAGAAAATCATATAATTAACATAAAAAACTTGCTACAATATGCTGTATAAAAATTTCAAATTTAGCGGACCGGACAGCGGGCTGCACTCTAGAATACGGCCCTCTAAATTAGGACAAGAAATCTTAAATTAATACGGGAAATATTTCCAGAGATCGAAGCTGTGGGATGTTGCAGATTTATCATATATCTCGAAGAGTACCCTCGCTATCATTATTAGCGACTTTCAGATTGAATTAGGAGAACGATTACGACAACGAGTACTCAGTTCTGAGCATGCGCATTTCGAAAAAATTCGTTCTTTGAATGAAATGCGAAAAACTCGTACTCGTAGTCGTTCTCGTACTTCAATCCGAAGGTCGCTAATAATGATAGCGAGCGTCTTGTCTGAGATTTATGAAAAATCTGCAACAGGAACTCCACATTCGAGCAAAGTCGCAGATTAACAAAGAAATGAGAATGAACTTCTGGGAGATCTACATGTAGATGGTAAGAGAATATGAAAATTTCTTAACATTTTCTTAAGTCTAGAGCTTTGATTAAGCAATAGAGGACGTTTTCCATGTTTCCATGGACTCATCTGAACATGAGGGGGAGTTGGGAGAATTCGAGACAATTATGCAAACCTGAGATGCTGTCAAGGGTTTGCACAACGGTCGAGCATTCTCTCAACTCCCCCTTTTTTTTTACATGAGGCTATATATGGAAACACGAAAAAAGTCCTTTATTACTTCTATAAAATATTTTTCAACGTTGATTTGACAAATGAAGGAAACTGCTGGGGTTTTTTTACTTCTTGATTGAAACAGATTTTCTTGATTCACGCTCGTATTTTTATTTCCTACCAGCCAATCAAAACGTGTCTGACAATAGATCACCAATCAAAACTCGTGTGATTTCACAGCCGTGTTTTCATACTCTCATCTAAACACACATATTGACCAATGAGAGTGCGCGCACTATCCTAATTATAGCAAATCCACCTTAGTTCAAATTGTTAGCGTTAGTTTTACAACTAAGCAAATAGTTGAAAAAATGTATCACCACCAAGCTAGTGAAACTTAAAGATAAAGTCTACTCATAAGAAGACGTTGAGGAATGCTGTTTTCTTGTTTTCTTAGGATTTTTCGCAGTGGTCTGTGGTTTTTTGGGGGCTGTCTCAGGAACAGTTCATATTACTGGTTTTGTTAATTTGAACACTGGTTAAGGTTTACCCTGCAACCAGATTGACAATCAGGCATAGTTTGATGCTGCTCTGGTTTGCAGAAATTTGAAAAGAATGCACCTTAAAAAGTAAAAATTCAAAGACCCAACGGCTTAGTATGCGCGTTATGATTGGCTAATTTATTGGGCCACCTTATACAGTACGGCCCGCTGTACAGCCTGCTAAATTTGAAATTTTGAAACAATACTTACTTAGCACGTTTTTCATATTGTTTACGGGTGTATGTGAAATAAACTTGTGGAACTACTTGAAATCTTGTAAGCAACTCTATTTCTAAAAGCCAATTCTCTACTTCCCCAAATCCCATAATACACCTCTTTTACCCCCAAAAATTGCCATAGGCATCGTTTTCGATTTCTCCTGGGACATGAAGATCTATATCCCAAGAGAAATCCAAAACAATGATTATGCCAAATTTTTGGGGGATAAACAAGATGTATTATGGGATTTGAGAAAGTACAGAATAAGCTTTATTCGTTTTTCAGATTTTCAGGGTTTTCAATAAAAATTTTTGTAGGCGGCAAAACCTGAAGAGTAGGTGGAGAATGGGCAACGCGCACAAAAGGTGCGCTTTCCAAGGGCCGAAGGCCTGAGCTTGTAGCGAAGTTGGGCCTCTTAGAGAATTCATTTCTTGTATTCTGGATCACGAATTAGTGTATTTGAATACAACACTCATATAGTTAAATGTTGGCTTTTTTGTTCAGAGTACATTAATACTATTTTATTAGGCGGCCATTTATGGAAAAAGGTCTGTGAAGGTCTCCTCTGAGGAAGGCATGCTAAGTTTTCTCTTCATACGGTAGTGATGTTAATTTTTTCCGATCTGTCTTTAACACAGATAAAAAGGAAGACAATCAAGGGTTGCGAAACAGGTGAATAAGCATGTTTGCGATTCATTGTTTAAGCCTTGTTTTGACTATCGACGCAAGCACAACCCCAAGCACAAACGCAAGCACAAGAGATTCGTGTGAAGTGAAAACGAACCATAACGCAGGCACAAGGACACAACGCGGAGACAAAATTCACTACTTCCATTTTCTCTCTTACAACGCGGCGCTCCGAGTGGAATCTGGAGCGGGTCTTTTTCATTGGACGAACATCGCGGCTTTCGTTGTGGTTTCGTTACATCCCGTTTTCACTCAACGCAAGCGAACGCAAGCGTACGCGCAAGCACAAGGGAAAAATTTGATTCTTGGGTTGTGCTTATGATCTCGTCAGGCCCGTTTTCACGGTGAAATAAGCGCTCTTGAGCTTGCGTTTGTGCTTTGCGCTTTTGCTTGCGGCACTAGTGAAAAACCAGGCTTTAGTATCTCAGGGTGAAAAGAGTCTTAGACCTGGAAGTCAGCAGTAACTGTTTCTAGTCAGCTTCTTGTCTGTTCGTCGAGCGGGAAACGATTTTTCTGACAATGGAAGGGAATATGCAGAGGGACCTACGCCAATCGAACCAATCAGGATAGTCTATTTTTGAGCCCCATTTTCAAAACGAATCCAATTATAACTTAAACGATGTCATTGCAATTCGACCTTGGTTCGTACGAAATTGCTAATCTGAATAACAATAGTTCTTTTGTGGGAAAGTGCCTTGCGCCATTCTACATACATACATACATACATACATACATAGTTTATTTGAGCAGGTTACAAAATAGGCAAAAAATTTAAAGACCTGATGTGGACCTGCGCTAACTACATCTAAGCTAAAATGTATTAATTACTTACTGAGATGATATGAGAATTTCTTACTTGATTGGCCTCTGCAGTAGTATTACATGTACAACTGAAAATCTAAAAATATTTTAAGTCCACTAACCTAAAAGAAATGCTACAGGTAGCTTTCTCAAAACTTATGGTTTTTAGAAAGTTCTTATTTTCCCTAATTAACCTCTTAAAATAACTTAGACTAGTGGAGTTTTTAAAGGAATTAGGGAGGAGGTTCCAACACAGGGCAGCTCTGTGCTTAAAGGATGGTCTGCCGATCTCAGTCCGTGGCCTGGGAACCTCAATATTTGCAGTCTTCCTAAAATTATATTTAGTCTCACGTTTAACTATCAAGTTTCTCAGAGGATCAATGGTGGTTCCATTGTAAATATTAAAACTAATAACCAATAGCCTCTTGATATAAAACGAAATTATTGGGTTCCAGAGAGCTGTACCATGTGACATCGGAACTATGGGTTTCTTTGGGTAAGCCATGGATAATTTTAGTTGCTCTCAGATGATTCTGGTATATGGAAGTCTACCCCTTTCAGTATCGATTCTGAAACCTCTAATAGCAGATAAAAGTTGGATCAATAGAACATGTAAATGTGACGATAAACAGCAAAACCAGCACAACCTCCACACAACATACAAATATCAAATTGTTGCTGCGATGCATCTAGATTAAATTGCTATTTGATGCAACACTACCATCTTTCTCTGTCAAAATGTAAATTTTACTGGGTCTGGCAGCTCGGAAGCATTATCTCTAATTACTGGTAGTTTTATTCTTATTTGTTTGCAAAACGTCACTTTATCTTAATTCATTCATTTTGTCAGCTTTCGGAATCATTAGCATTTTATGCTACTCTATAAATCCGAATTGAAAGTAAGTTTATGTATGTACGTACTGTACCGGAAATATCACTGTTAGGAAAAATTCATCTTTATGTCACATTTGCCACTTTC
>BLFO01001694.1:202438-207438 GCA_014634245.1 Montipora cactus
TCTCCCCGTTCAATTTGGTAACGGAAAAAGTAAGGCTTCGCAATAAAAGGACATTGCTAGAGGGGGGAAGGTGTCAGTTGGAAAGACACAGGAATGAAACTGATTTGTGCACATTCCGAAATTGTGGTTTAAAGTGTCTCAACCCTTAATTGCTTTTGGCGGTTATTGTAGATATTGCGTAAGAGTACAATTTTCCCAATCCACACGTGGTGTGCTCAATTTTTGCTTATATAGTATTTCTCCCACCTACCCCTTTATAGTCTATTTCATGGCCAATTATATACCCCCATCTCAGTCACCTTTTCTTCGCATATGAAAGGGGCGAGGATGCTCGTCGTCTCGCTTAGGGGTGTAAATTTTGAATTTTGGTCTCACTTAGGGTATTCTGGGCAAAACGCCATCATATGTAGCCGTGACGGTAGGCAGAAGGCAGAAATATAAAATTAATTTGGTCTCTTGTAGGGGTAAAAAAAAAAGCCTGGACCACGCCCAGATTGGTCTCCTTTAGTAGTTTTATTTAAAATTTCCGACGAGCATCCCCGCCCCTTCGTATGCAAAGTCTTCACCCCCCCTCCCCCCTTCCTCCTCTTCCGGGGTCGTTTCCTTCTGAACTGAGAGAAAAATACTGCATCGTATAGTGGAAACAATGTGCGAGCAAATTTTTCAACCGGTGGAAAATGTTTCCGGTAAGGTGTGAACATCTTAAGTCTAAGAAAGAATTGATGTCAGGCTGACAGGAAAGAAAAGAGACACAAAAGACGATAGTATAGACACTGTACTACAATATCCCCAGAAGATGTAGGAGAACATTGCCGAAGAAATGATCAAGATGGCTGAGAATTTAAAACACACATCCGTCATGGTCAGCAATATTATAAAAGAAGATAACAAGGTAGTAGTTTTATTCATGCAGTTGTATTAAAAGGTCGAGATTTTATATTTATAGAGGATTATCGTTCACAATGGAAGAAGTCATGTTGATTTACTGAAAAAAGAAAAGATTTACCATAGAGTTCGATTTTCAACTTTTCTTCTTCTCCAACATGGCGCGTAGGTTTTTGACGCTTTTGTTTTCCTTTTCTGTCGTCGTTTCTTAAGTTCATGTCACATCCAACTGAGTCACAGGCCACCAATTCAACCTCACACAACTAGCAGGATGGTAGGATCTGCAGCCAAATCAACTCAGTGAGCAGCAAAGTCAGAACGACATACTTTCCCCATGTCGTGCAGTTAGACTTAATGAAGGAGGCGACCAATAGTCCGCCCTGTATTGTTTCTGACACCTGCCAATCGGCGACCTGTTTCAATGTTACTAAGTTCGTGCTTTTAGATTATAATTGAATGGTTGTGTTAAAAAACAGTGTTTCAGTGCCTCTCTAGTTTTTCAAGCACCACATTTCCTGGATAAGTATTTTCTTCTGAGGTATTATATAAAAAATGTCCTCTCCTTTTTTTTAGGCGTTGGAACAGGCGACAAAGCTGGCAGACTCCAATTTTGAAAAACTCAAACGAGAATCGGAAAAACTGGAGGACTTAATGCAGGCATCTTGTTCCTGGTGGATTTGGATTATGCTAGCCACAGTCTGCATAGCTTTTATGTTCATGATTTCATGATTTCCCAAAGAAATAAATTTATTATGTGAATGGTCTTTGGTGTGTTGCATTAGCTTGATTGGCAAGCAAACCTCTTCTTTCACCCAATCAAAAGCGAGACCAATCAAAGCATTCTCGATCTTGACCAGTTACGATTTTTTTGCTGTGAGTTTAACTATAAACGCTGACCGGTTAGCTCATTTGGCTGAGAATCGTGTTGGAGGGCGTGGGCTCAAGTCCCGGGCAGAGCAACACGCGGGGTCTTAAATAACCGAGGAGAAAGTGCTGCCTTTGTAATGACATCTGCGAATGGTTTTTCTAACAAGTCTTCTCGGATAGGGACTATAAACCGGAGGTCCTGTTCCATGCTCTTCACCACCTCCACTATGTTCACACTATGGGACGTTACATTACTACACACTGCTCGCGCAGAGTAGTAATAAATTATCACTGGGAGCCCTCACTCCCAAACGTCCCGGGAAGATGTAGGGTTTTGGAATTGGGGAGCCCGGAGGCGGAAGGAGCGGGAGTGATGGCAACTCTCTGGTCATCACTGCGGCCGTCCTGATAAGTTTCAGTTTCGTCCCCAGAGCCCTCCGTTCTTGTGGCCACGTGGTGGGGCGTGACCAAAAGAAACGGAGGGCTCTCAGGACGAGAATGGAAAAGTTATGCCACGTCCTTCCAGTGCCGATTTGAAACGATCCTTAAAAAGCCACTGTGATAGTCACAGCTCAATCACATAACGAAGGGATTTGAAACCAATTACTTTTACTAAATAACTTTTATTCTTACAATCCGAATTAAGACTACTATCTTGGAAATACCATGTCTCAAGTAATAACTGCAAAACGTTTATTTGATCTCTACAAGTAATCATTGACAAAAATTACGATTATGTCTTCCCAGCTAACTCGTAACATATTACATTTCTAAGCACTAGTTATGTCTTCAAATTTCTTCGACGCACAATGGCAACTTGATTGAATGCAATTTCTGACGGTTGAGTGAAATTGGAACTAAGTGGTCAAACCTAAAGAATGAATCCACGACCAATAAATATCAATGTGAAATAATTGTTCTGGGTAAATCACAAGTTCAGACCATGTTTGTCTGCTTGCCTTAACCCGTCAAGGGAAGTAACTAAAAACGTTAGGAAATAAGAAATTTACATGCGACAACTGCCACACAATGTTGCATAGGAAAGTGTTGGCTTGAATATAGTTACAGTTATAATACAAGAGGGGAAACGTGTTGGCATCAACGATCGTTACTTATTTACCAAACAGAGCTTTGTTTGCTGACAAAACAAGGATATCTTTTGTTACAGTGGTTGGAACTTCTGAATAACCAAAAGAATTTTTGCAAACAGATTTCTTTGTTACGTTTTTTTTTCTCTTGGTGTTACAAAGATCTACTTTATGTATGGCAACCGAGGACGAGCAGAAAAAATGATTCCTTCAGTAACAGGCAACAACTGTTACGTTACACTTTGAGTGAAAACATACTTAAAAAATGCAAGAACGAGAGCATATGATATACACGCATGAGCAACACATGCATTAATCACGCCAGGGTTGCCCTATAGGTGTCCTAATAGGTAATAAAAAACATAAAGCACAGTCTTTTTTTATTGACAGACTGCTGGCGCATGTGAACTGTCCTTGTTCCTGGGCAGTGGTGTCTCTTGAGGCTTAACCAAACTAATGTTGTGCCACCACTGTGCTACTACGGCACAAGTCTGGTTCCCTTGCGTCACTCACGACGCCTGAGCTTCGACATCAAGTTAACCAACACACCCTAAAAAAGAAGCTATAACTTTGGTGCTCTTAGATTCCTTGCCACTCCTCCAACAAGGGATACAAGGCTCTGCGAAAATTAGTGCCACAAAAGACGGCCGCTTGCGGGCATTTGTGCTATTTTACAACATGTTTGACTTGGTTTCAAGATGTGTAGTCATCTTTGATCGCCATGGAAGAATGTTTTACGGCTCCGTGGTCTTTGAAAGTCATCTACAATGACAGCCAAACACAAATTCCAAAGAATGCAGGGGACGGAGTTGTTTCATTCATGGTACGTCTGAAGCTTTGACAGGAAAGAAACGTCACAGGTCTCACGGCATCCACTTTATTGGTGCGGTAGTTTTTTCCAACTTAAAAAAATCACCTCTAGAAGAATAAAGATATTAGGAATTCAGATGTGTTGACATCAAGGCAAATTAAAGAAAGTCAACGTCTCACTCACGCTTGCTGTCTGTCACGCGAAAAGGCTTGAGTAAATCCCCTAATTTTGCTCATAACACCTATTGATTCAATCACTTGTCTGCATCGAAAACAATGATTGCAGATGCTTGACTTCCGGCTTGATGCGCTAGATATAAGATTAAACTAATGGTTTATGGCATGGCATAATTATGCAAAATATTATGAATGCAGAATGACTAAAAGAAATCAATTAACTGATCGGCACAATTTACCAACGCTATGTCCTTGCAAGAGACCGGATAGTTAGTTAATGTTTACAGTCACGGGTTCCACGGTATAAATCATCTTTAAAATATCTGACTTTCAGCATTTTTTTTTTCAAAAACCATTCTCCATACATTACATTACATTACATTACATTACATTTATTTCTTCAATTCATTCTGCATACATTACACACATCAAAGGGAAAAAACTCGCTGGAACTGAAGAGTCGGCGCTTCCTTTTATACCCAGTTGTTTTAGTCAAGGAGAAAGTCGCAATGGGAATGAAGTTCACTAATCAAAATAAGGAGACATTTTCCAGAACAAAGTAGAAAAATCTACTACCAATCTGTCATCACTTCTTTTAAACTCTTTTAATTCATCTTCCCGAAAACTATGACGATCATTCAGCAAGCATTCCCAAGCCAACTCTCCAAGAACAAGGATGTCTGCTTCAAATTGCTTTTCCAAATCCCCGTCCTCTTCACAAGTCTTTACCCTGTTCTTCTCACCATATCTTTTCAACAGACATTAGACAATGATTTGATAGAGATTAGTACGGGAAGACGGCAGTTTTCCTTTATGATCTTGATAAACAACACAAAGAAGAAGTAAATTTAGAGGATTGTTTCGTAGGGCATGCAAGGAAGTGTTTTGTTTTGTTTCCTCAATGAGCCTCTCTCCCTTGGATGGATCAAGATTCTTAAAATGCTTCCTGATGTACTCAAAAGAATCTTCTTCAGTGAATCCTTCAATTTGAAGACAAATATCCAATGAAAATTGTTTCCGGGCTTCAATTCCTTTTTCTTGTCGAGTTGTGGCCAACACATAGCAAAACGGTAAAATTTTTCGGTGCAGAAGTTTGTGCGGGTGTTGCTTTGATTTCTCAGGGAGTTCGTCTAATCCGTCCAAATTGATAAGAATTCTTTCCTGGTTGTGGAT
>BLFO01001694.1:219938-245257 GCA_014634245.1 Montipora cactus
CTGGTTCACAACTGAAGTTTGTAAGATTGCTATTTAGCGGAGAAGAAGCAATCAGTGAGGTTATGCTTGCTGCTTCAGGAGCATCCACGCCGTTGTCCAAATCACTGTCTCCCACAATGCTGATTGTTGCGCTGAGATTCTGTTTTTCGGTATCTTTGGCTTCCTTCAAGAGCGCAATGAGAGATTCAAGGTCGTGAATAGAGACAAATTCGTCAAGACGCGATTCTATTGGAGGAGCAGGAGCGTCACACACATTATGGGTAACTGCTGGATTCTTGTCTAATTTAAGTTCCTCGAAAAAATTTTTCTCCTCTTTGGTTAAATGTTCCCAAGTGTTGATAGTTAAGGAGGAGAGTGTATTTCGTTCCTCAACCCATCTTGCTGTGGAGTTAAGAATGTCATCGGTTAACTTTCCGTGGATGTCCAGTGTCAGGTGAGACACCGGCCTGCGCGATAAGCTCTCAAATAAAGCTTTTGCACCATCACCACCCAACTCACCCCAAACATTTAGAGTGACGTTTTGTTGTACAAGTATTCCATCTGCTATCTCAAAAGGACAACACTGTGCCACCTGACCTAGTGTCACTTTGCCGAGGGTATTTGGGAAGAGAGAAAATGAAGCGGATGTTTCCCTTCCTAATCGTGAATGAATATTCCTCCCAACCGCCTGCCAATTATCAGGAACCTCTTCACGAAGAGAAACCATCAACTTAGTAAGGGAATTTTTTTCTACGATACCTCGCTCTACTGAATTAGCACCATGAAGACTCAGCTTTCCGTCAACACACAAATCAACGAGCTTAACTGCAATTTGACCTGCAAGGCCTGTTGCTATGGCCACAGCAAGCGAGTCTTGCATATCTCCGCAGATATGTATAGAAAGAGAGGACAGAGATTTGTTACGTAAGAGATTCTCTACAGCTTTTATTGCAGTTTCACTCAATGAACCATGAATCCTGAGACCAACAGATGACAGTAGTGTATCAGCACATAATCCAGCATCAAGGGCCCTGGCCCAGCCTTCGCCCAACTCATTCCACAAAGAAAACGTCACTTTCTCTAAGGTCTCGCTTGTTTTCAGGAGTTCAGCAACACTCTCCCACTCATCACATTCCTGTAATCCTTCTAATTCATATGAGATGTCGAGAGTTTTTATCTTTGGAAGAGACTGCAATTTTTTCAAATTTCTAAATAAGACAACGAGAGGTATTTCAATGTGAACATCAGGTGTCTGAACTTTGGAAAAGCCTGTACATGCCCTTAAAACCTCAACTAGGTTCCAATGATGACGCAATTCGTGATTCGCACCCAGATCATACTTAATCAAGTATAAGTGTACGACCCGTGGAAAAGGTATGAATGAGAACAAAGCATCTGCCATTCGTTCAGAGTTTCCACTTTCACTGAAGCTTTCAGCAAAGAAATTCACTTCTTTACTGCATTGGAGCCAGTCCCAGTTACTCTTTAGCTTCTCACCAATCTGTGTGAATAGAATAATTGCCTCCTTGCGCAGTATTCCACACACAAATAAAAACACTTGCGAAAATTTCTCGACCACCTCATAAAATTCCACATGCTCAAACACATTAACCTGATTTCTTCGTAACTTATGCGCAATGTATGACGCAGCCAGATATTCTTGGAACGACTTGTGAAGAAAGAAGTATTCATGGTTTGGTTTCAATCTCTTCAAACTTTCTTCTTTGAATACAAGGCCGAGATAACGAACTACCAATATGCCATCACGTCTTTCAAACTCTTTTAATTCATCTTCCCGAAAACTGTGACAATCATTCAGCAAGCATTCCCAAGCCAGCTCTCCAAGAACAAGGATGTTTGCTTCAAATTGCTTTTCCAAATCGCTGTCCTCTTCACAAGCCTTCACACTGTTCTTCTCACAATATCTTCTCAACAGACATCGGACAATGATTTGATAGAGATCAGTACGGGACGACGGCAGCTTTCCTTCATGATCTTCATAAACAACGCAAAGGAGAAGTAAATTTAGAGGATTGTTTCGTAGGGGATGCAATAAAGTGTTTTCTTTTGTTTCCTTAATGAGCCTCGCTCCCTTGGATGGATCAATATTCTTAAAATGTTTCCTGATGTACTTAAAAGAATCTTTTTCAGTGAATCCTTCAATTTGAAGGCAAATATCAAATACAAATGCTTTCCGGGCTTCAATTCCTTTTTCTTGTCGAGTTGTAGCCAACACATAGCAACACGGTAAAATTTTTCGGTCGAGAAGTTTGTTTACATGATGCTGTGATTTCTCAGGGAGCTCGTCCAATCCGTCCAAAATGATAAGAATTCTTTCCTGGCTGTGGATGTCCGTGATAAAGTTCCGTAGTCTTTTCTTGGTCGTTTCCTCCATGTCCTCAGGTAGAAGTTGTTCAAAGATGGCTTCCATTATGTCTCCGTCCAAGTCTCTGCATTTGAGCAACAATACAAGTTCGAAGACAGGGAAGGTAGAAGGCATTGATTCATTCGCCCAGTCATAAGCAAGTTTAAGACAAAGGGTGGTTTTGCCGATTCCCGGACTTCCCTCTGCTAGGGCCATGGAATCTTCCCCTTTACAACCAAAAATGTTACCCAAATCTATTTCTGAGCCTTTAGAGTGAACCCTTTTTTTTGGTCTTGAGACAATTTTCAGTCTAGTGTAGACTTCATCCAGATGTAACTTCAAGGCTTGGCTCCAGAGAAGCGGACTGAACTCAGCTCGTCTTTTGTACAGATGTCTGATCAATTTCACGACTACAGAGTCAGCAATGGCAGCTGAAAATAACACAAAAGTCACAGTACTAAAAAAATAAAATCTTGTTTTGTTGGTGATGGCCAGTAAATGAACTGGTAACTGAGAAATCTATTTTATTCTTCATACTGGAGGTTAACAAATAAAACCCCAGGACGCCCGCCATATTTTAACATAAATCATCACCAACCGTGGTGAGTGTTGCTAAATGTTGCGGATCGTGGGTGGCGACTAAAAGTCGTCGGTCGCGGGTGCGGATAAAAGTCGTGGGTACCCAAATCATTGATTTAAAAAACTAATAATTAAAATAACTGGGAAAATGCAGGCCCTAGAATTACTCTGTGCGGCAGGCGATGAAAGGGTAGAGATTTCGCGAATAATCTTTTTCCCATTTCCTTTCCTTTCCGAGCGATCTATTTCCAGGGCTTGCGTCACACCTTTGTTCGGAAGATTTCGTGGTTTGGTTCTTGCAGCAGTTGGTGATTTTGCATCCGAGTCACATTATGAGACCAAATGCTAGACGCTGTTGGGCAGAAATTTTCCCCAAGGCCCAAGGGTGGCTTAAAAACAATAAGAATTTCTGACATATTTCAGGTGTTCACGGTTTTCCGGTTGCACTGTAACTACACTGCTAGCAGTCCTTTGTGGGTTATGACTAGAATGGAAATAAAGTGAGACACTTCGTGACACATATACAGGTATTAAGTTTGGTGACTCTACGTAGCAAGACCTGACAACCCCAGTGTTTAGCCGCTTTGACAGATATGTCTCATCTTATTTTGGAGTATAAATTCTAGTCATGACAGTCCCTTCTGAGTCAATCGACTCCCTGGCTTTGGTCACGCAAGCGAGCCGAAAAGCGATGGGAGAGTGGGGAGAGAGCAAGAGGAAGATACTGCTGGTCTTCCTATAACCGACGCGTTCAGGAATTCCTGTTGCAATAGAAATGAGAAATTCGGATTGGTCCGTTGGCAATCGAGCACTGTAAAATTTTTTGGACGAGTCAAAAGTTGTCCTGGGAGATGATGAGCAATATGGATTCGGCGGTAGATTTCGATCATTTATCCCTTTAAATGAGGCACTGAACTCAAACAAGAACATTGCAGTCGAAGCTCTCCCATCGGTTAAGGATGTTATGGCTGTGCTACAGACTGCTTTCGGCAAGATTATTAGGGTTTCTCCTCTTAAGTAAGGGTTACGGGTGACCCAAATCAAACGCTATCGATCGCGGAAATCATTCCTCTACGCAGCATCATCGAGGACCAGAGCTGGCCGAATGATTTTAATTTAACGAAGGAAATGATACATGAAATGAAATCAAGTGAGTGAGTCTACGATCCTCGCAGTTATGAACGCAATTTCAGCAATTGCGTAGAGAAGCCTGAAAGATTCAAGACTTCAACAGGGTTTGAACCCGTGACCTCCCGATACCGGTGCGACGCTCTAACCAACTGAGCTATGAGGCCACTGATGTTGGGAGCTTGTCATTTTAATTTAATAGTAGGAACTTTGTTTTCTCACGATAATGTTTAAAGCTGAATAGCGTGTGAGGTCGTGCACAATTGAAATCAAATACATATCAAATCAAATTGGTTTTTGAGGAGAGGAGAAAACCGGAGTACCCGGAGAAAAACCTCCCGGAGCAGAGTAGAGAACCAACAAACTCAACCCACAGATGACTCAGGATCTGGGAATCGTACCCGGGCCACATTGGTGGAAGGAGAGTGCTCCTGCTCTGTGCTGTTGCCTTCAAGAAGAAGGAGAATTTGTTAAATACAAACACGGGATGACAAATTGAAATCATAATCTACGTCTAGAAAAAGATTCCGTTTCATAACATCGCTGAGGGGCACGCTGTCTGAGGCCTCTGTTTCTTTAGGTTTTCTACCTCTGTTTTCAATAGGCCTCTTTGGAGTGTCGCCCATTAAATGAAAGGTAAAGGCAGTAGTTTTATTTTTGTTTTCTTTCCGAATAGTTGATTTAGTGCGACACATAAATGTTTTTGTCTTCTTTTCTTCATTTCCAGTGGCACTCACAAACGAGATTTAGGACGATATTCTCAACGCGTCGCGGTTACATAAAAGCCTGCAGTAACTTCTTCTCGCACTCTCCCATCGGCTTTTCTACTCGCTTGCGTGTAAGGCTGACTTAGAAGGGACTAACACTTAACGGTTTAAAACTAAGAAAAAGGTGGTTTAAAAGCTCTTTAAAGATATTTGAGAAAACTTTTCTTCACACAGCACATTTACATTGCTAAGTATCTAAGCTTGTGTGAAAATTACTCGGCTTTTACCAATGAAATACGGTAAGTACCCATACTCTAATGAACTAGAGATCAAGTCTTACCTCTGCAGAAGTCTGTATCATGTTTTTGCTTCTTTGATGGCGGGGTGACACTTGGATGCAAGGGTCTTTTTCCTTTTTTATGAAAGGAACCCAGAGTTAGAGTGTGATGTCAATTAAGCAACTTCCTTTACTAAAGATTTTACAAACCAAGTGACCATTGACGATATGCAAAAATAGAAATTATACATTGGCAATGAAGAATAGGACTTTACCTGTGGGTTCTACAGAAGCTTCAGCCACCATGGGGGTTGGCAATGACGAGTCCTGTTCACTTTCACTGGCTTGATGAGTTCCTAGCAGACAAATAATAAACAGCACCTTAAGTAGTCTGACATGCACTGTAAAAAAAATACATCTGCTTCTACAGATTTGTGTGCAATAGACCTTATTCGCCTGTACCTTATTCGCCAATAGACCTTATTGGAGTTGAGCCTGCATGCACATTTTCTTTTGTTTAAAACTACATGCAAAAGAGGCTTAAGTGTCAATTCGATACAAAATGACCCCTTAGCCTCGTTTATGTGGCAAAACCGCTGATAACTCCGATAAGGGCTATTCAGATCATACGACGATCCTCAGGAGATTTGGTCCTTTGTTTTGTTCACTTAAAAGAGTGCATGCAGACATATTCACGCTTGCACCCAATGTCACTTTTTAATGATAAAGACAAAGGATCAAATCTCTTGAGTATTATCACGATCTGAATATTGGGAAAACAAAATGTACGAGCAAATAAGGTGCACTGGAAATACTAGTAATCACGGATTATTAAGGCCGAGACAAACAAGGCGACAAGTCGCAGCGACAGGTCTCTGCGACAAGTCGCTCCGTGTGTACTACTTGCAAAACAAGTCGCTGCGACAAGACGCCTGTTCGGTGCACACGCAGTGATCTCGTATGAGGGGGAATGTGAACTAGTTTTCTTATTTAATATGGCGGACCATATGACGCTCTCTCATTGGTTCATTTATATTTTGTTGCCGTTAAGTGTACACACGGCGTGACAACGCTGCTTTAGCAAATTTTGTCGCTGTGATCAGTCACACAAATTCAAACTGGTTTGAATTCGTGCAACTGATCGCAGCGACAAAATTCTGCCGCAGCAACAATGATTTTCACAAAATTAACGGAGTCACACGAGGCGAATTGTTGCGGCGACTTTTCCTCCCGAAGTGCCGCAGCGACTTATCGCCTAGTGTGCCTCGGCCTATACAGTGCGTTCGACAATCGCTTTCGAAGCAAAGCAGAAGGGTAGGGAAAAAAACAATCATTTTATAGACGTGGTCTATCGACCACTTATTGCGTTCAACAGGGGAGAACGCATACTCTTCTCGTCGTTTTTTGAGATCTCTCGCATTTTTTTTTGATGACGTTGTTCTCGATGCCAGTTGAATTCAAGTTTTTCGACGGACTGGCCGACTAACTGGCATTTCGCCTCGATTTCATGTAATCGGTAGCCATAGTGATCATAGGCATCCCGTCATGCGAAAAGCGCTGGGTTTCGTGTGTCTTACAGTATTTTTTCCCTTCGCTGTTGTAATTTTTTTTCATTTCGCCAAGGTGAGTGAATTTGTGTCGATTTGTTTAATGTATCTCCAGCCAATCTGATGGATGCCACATAACAGAACATCATGAAGCTGTGCACTGGTGTGTTTTCTAAGAAACAGACGTCCCAACCAGGGCTGTCACTAAGATTTCAAGTTACGGGGTATACATACTAGAAAAAAGGTAGGCGGGCAACCAAGCAGTGCTAGCGCTTTTCAAGAGACTTTCCCCACCCTTCCCTAAAATAGTACCTGCAAAATTCACTTAGTTATGTTCAATACTTCGCGTAAATTAATGGTCTCATGTACATAAAAGAATTGTCAGTGAAGAAAGCATCTTAAAGAGCGAATTACGATTAGTCATTTAACAATGTGATAGGTCGCGTTCGCTACAGTGATTTTTTTCTTTTGCATGTTGAAAGCTGGCGAGATCAGTAACAATCTGTCTGGAACGGGTGTATATATAACGCGGAACCCACCCGGAACCTGCCAGAACCTGCCAGAACCCGCCTGGAACCTACCGGGACCCACCCGGAACCACCAAAAAATATGATAATATAAAAAAAATAACAATAATTAGTATCATACTTATGAAAAATAAAAAATAAAAATAAAATAAAACAGTAACAATTAATCAATCAAGGATATCCTGATACAAAATTTCCATGGAAAAAAAAAAGGAAAGTGGACGGCACCTGACCAACCGAGTACCCGCCATGCCAAAGTAATTTTATACCTAGAAAACACGTGTGTTATGAACTTTCCACTCTTTTTAATACGACCATGATTGAGGTGAAAGAAATTTTCATCATAGAAGATGAACCTGAGCATGACCTTGACGATAAAGACCATGACCTCTGCGATGCCGGTGTAATGCTCTACCAACTGAGCTGAGTCACGCAATTAGGAAAGTTTACGGGTGTTTCGAGAAACACTCTTTCGGTCCCGATAAAGTTTCCCGGTAACGGTCCCGGTAAGTTACCGGGACTTTCGAGAAACAGGCCCCAGGTCAGTTTGTTGGGCTCACGTATTTCCGGTATCAGATTAGGGCACGACTTATGGGAGTTGAATAATACAGTAACACCTCTGGCACCTGCACTGGAGCGAGCATATTGTGACTTGATTCATCCCTTCCAGCAGCTAAGTGTCTCGTCAGAGAATTTCCAGAAGCTAGAGAGATTTACGATCATAATGTATGACAAATCGAGTCCCCTGGACTCTGTGGACGCCACAAGACTGATGCTGTTCTCAAAGCGAAACTGACACTTGGACAATATTCCTCAAACACAATGGCACAGTCGGTTAGTTGGTGCAAGAGGTCCTGAGTTCGATTTCGGGGTCTCGCATCCTTGTTTCGACTTCTTTCTTTTCCGTGTAGCTAAGTAGCTTTAAATACCCGTAAAACGGAGCACTGATGGACAGGGGGCAGTAAAATGAGCGCACCGTCGACTTCAGGTTTGTCAGTTGAATTACTGTTACGAGTTATCGACGTTAAATATGGTTGCTTTTCTTTGCTTTACTTTAGATATTCGGGAAAAATAATGTAGTGATGAAGCTGTAGTTGGGTAGAGATATACTTGTAATCACTTCATCGATATAAGTTTTTCTCAAAGCAGAATGAAAACGAACTATAGCTTGCTCTCTAAACAATTTAAATTTCAGGATGCAATTCTGCATTCTGCAGCATGCTCAAAGGTCAGTATACAAGGCAGGGATTGGGATATCATTATCACGCGATACAGGATGTACCTTCTCACACAGAATTCTCATGGGTTAAAGGAAAAAACAACCAGTGGAAACCAGTTTGGATGACCATTCCTAAGGTGTCCACTGTGGGCAGAGAGCTCACCAAGTGCACCTGCAAATTGCGCTGCCCATGCATGCCAATGTGCCAAAGAAATGTTTAAGAGCACGCCATTGTGTAAATGTGACTCTTATAGCGACGGGCATTTCTGAGGGTTTTTGCAACAAGCATAAGCATTTCTAACATGACCAGATTTGATGTGCGAAAAGACGTGGTCAATTTGCACGCATTTGTTGTGCTTTTGTGCTATTATGTTATTGGCCGAGCGAAGAATGGGCACTAGTACTGTAACGTGACTTTTTCGACGCTATTTTACAGTGCGACGCGCCTTACCGTGGCCACCTAACAACGCTTTTTAAAATTTATACGCCAATCAGGGTGTGCGAATTTGATTGACAGTCATCCCTCCTTGCAAAGTTCACACGCTTGTAAGTTGAACACCGTTGAATGGCTTGTTTGAGTTGACTTAATTACACGTAATTGTCATCAAATATGAAAGTTTGTTGGGTGGCCACGGTAAGGCGCGTCGCACTGTAAATGCAATCTTTAATAAAACAGCAAAGTACATAAAAACAAGTGATAAAATCAAATTAAAATGCAACACTTGCTCAAATCGTGGTAAGATAACTGTCGAAAATCGTACCACAAATATCCCAAATCTTGAATTTTGGTCAAAAACTAAAATCTCCTTAAAACGGAAGGCTGAGCAGATTGACACGAGAGCCCCTTCTAATATCATTTGGTAGGGTACAAGCAAATTATATGCCAAATCATAGTTAATCGAGGGACTGGTTATGAAACCTTAGAAGTTTCAAAAGCGAGAACAATGTAGTTGCAATCGATGTTGAATTGACCGTGACCCTGCACAATCTTTTGTTTTCGCTTCGCACGGGTTCGCAAATTGGTTGCGCATAATTTAATTGAAGGATTTGACTGGTTATCCTCTCGAAAAAAGGTGTGTTTTGTGCAGGGTCAAGGCCAAAAATACGGACAAAAACATGAAACAAAGGAACTTGTCCAGTTTCATAACCATCTCCATGCATTAACTATGGCCAAATTTCCTGGTTTTTTATCACTATTATCACAATCAGGTCATTAAACCACCTCACTACAAGGCATTGCTGTTTGACCACAAATTAAAGCTCAATAACAACCAAGAGTAACTCCAAGCCAATTGATTTCCCCAATTGGCCACAGTTGGCAATTAGGGTCCTATAATGGGTGTTTTCCCTTGCATAATCAGGGGCTGTGATGTTTTACCTTAACAATAAAGGGCAAAATTACTGAGCGCTGATTGGCTGAGACAGAGGGCATTTTTTCTTAATCGAGGGCATTTTTGGTAATCAAGAGAGGGCTTGATTATTTGATCCTGATTGGTTAATTTTGCCCTTTATTGATAAACAAGTAATCGCATGAGTCCTCGTACTATTAAGGATTAATTGCACTTGTGTTTTGGAAATTTCCAAAACAATCGTGCAATTAATCCTTAATAGTACTCGGCCTCATGTGATTATCTATACAAAACAAAAGAACTTCACACTTATCTGGACAATTAAAGCAATTGTCTCTTATAGACACAGCCTGAAAAATTCAGGTGGCTTCCACGGGATTCGAACCCATGACATCTGCGATGCCTTGGTTTCTTTCATCAAGTCCTTTCACAGAAACACATGATCCCAACAAACTGGCCTGCTCCCAACTGTGTGGCTTCATAGCTCAGTCAGTTGGTAGAGCATTGCACATTGTTCAAATCTCGTTGGAATCACCTGAATTTTTTCAGGTCTGTTTAAGAGACAATTGCCTAGATTGTCCCGGTAAGTGCAACGATCATTTCTCTATTTTATATATTGCTCACACTTCAAATTGTCACATTTCTTCCACAAAAGAACCTGTTAACAGAACAACGGTTTATTATTTTGGATCACCAGCAAGGCCTCCCTCACAACACTGCTGTTATTTTTTATTCAACTTACCCCAAAAATAACGTTTACAAGCCTTGTACTCCTCTTCAGCAATATGTAAGGTAAGTTTAAGCTCAATCAGGCCACACTCCTCCAGAAGCTCCTCTGTCACCAGAAATTTCTGAGCCACTTCATTCAAATGACCTGTACGATAATCTTTCCACAGCTCCTCAAGGAGCTCCTCAGAGCCAACCTCAACAGTGACTATTAAGCTCCCGGACGTCACATCAAGAACCAGTACTTTACGCACCTCTTTAAGATAAACTATGAAACCATTAAACTGCTCTGGATTTGAGGGGCTAACATGTTGAAGGTACAATTCTGCAATTCTATTTAAAAGGGCTTGCGTAGATTGGCTACATATGTTTCCAATATTTTCTGTTGTCAAACCAGTGTTTGGCACTCTGACTTCCTGAACAACGTCTTGAGGTTCCCGTGGATGCACTTGCATTCCCGTGTCTCTCTGTGCACTGCCTTCAGTGACAGCCTCAACACCAATTTGAATGCGAAGACAAGCTATAAAAAACAAAATAAGGCAAAATTTTAGACCCTAAACCACATTGAAATTATACCCATTAGCGTGTACATTTTTTCCAAAATAAATCCATCTTGTAATCACTAGGACAGAAAGTAACTATGACTA
Organism: Montipora cactus; assembly: GCA_014634245.1. Classification (NCBI taxonomy): domain Eukaryota; kingdom Metazoa; phylum Cnidaria; class Anthozoa; order Scleractinia; family Acroporidae; genus Montipora; species Montipora cactus. Next base: position 230,989 of record BLFO01001694.1, read on the forward strand.
GTACACTCAAATAGATAGTACTAACAAGATCTAATATTTAATATTAATAATTTACAATTATTCGCCAAAGGCGAAGTGATTATCGATGAATATTCACTGAGACGAAGTCGAGGTGAATATTCACCGATAATCACTTCGCCTTCGGCGAATAATTGTTTTAGTATAAATACACAGGTGATTATTTCAAAAAAGAGAGAAAAAAAAAACATTTCAACGCAAAATCATCTTCACTTACGGTGGCAAAACGACTACTGGCAGCCATTTTGTCCGTCGAGGTGATTATCGGCTGATAATCCGAGAGAGCGAGCCAATGAGAGCGCGTGATTTTGTATAATTACATGTGTATTTATACTAAATTCTCAACTTCCGTTTATGCATTTCTCGTGCTCTGATTGGTTTATTCAATCTCGGTTATCAGCTCATATATCCTAGTTTGACTTTATGTGGCAAATGATTGCGCTAAGCATTACTTAGCTAAAGTTGGCTATTTACCGTCTCATATCCACGCGTCATCAGTTCAATACGACAAAATTCTTTCCAAATTTGGTCAACAGCAGCTGGTTATGGTGAATGATGCATGCGGTCTTAACTGTCGAAAAGTGTGTGAGAGAGTGGCTCACAATCAGCTTATGGAATACTTAAGTTCTAAAGGCCGCTTATCTACCAAACAAAGTGGTAACTGCACCGAAACCTCTGTGATTCAGACCACCGACATGATATTAAGTGCAATTGATAAAAAGCACATGACAGCGGTAGTTCTGCTTGACATGATTGAGCAAGGCATTTGACAGTAAAGATCACAACTTGCTGCTTGTCAAGCTGCAAGACGTAGGTGCCTCGCCTTTAGCTTTGCAGTGGTCTCGTAGTTATCTAACCGATCGTTATCAGGTTGTCACGATTGGCACAGCATCATCAGAACGCCTGCAAGTGGCCATTGGAATGCCTCAGGGGAGTATATTAGGACCACACCTCTTAAGCATTTACATGAGCAATTTGCCATCAGCTCCACAACATTGTTCTGTCCAGTGCTATGTCTTTCCGGCTTCAAGACCAATCACGCATAGTAGCACAAATAAATCAAGAGCTTACAAGAATACGTACCTGGTTCTTTGACAACCAGTTACTGTTAAACCCTGACAAGACGAAGCTCCTGTTTGTGGCAGTAAACTTGGAGCTGCTAAGACTCGAAACTTCAAGCTTTTACTTCTTGGAAAACAGCTTGTTCCAGTGGAGACTTTGGTGTTACACTGGATACAACTTTAACTTTTGACGATCATGTCAATGCAACCGTCGTTTCTTGCATGTCACGACTAGGCCAGATAAACCGTGTTAAACACTACTTCGACAACCGCACTTTAATTCCTATTATCCACACGATAGTTTTCAGTTACCTTTTTTATTGCTCTTCAGTCTGGAGCAATACTTCACAATCTAACATTGCCAAACCCAAGCTGTTCAGAATTTTTTCCTGTAGAATCGTTAGTGGCTCCCATTCTAGCCTCAGGCAACTCAACTGGCTCCCCGTGAAACAACATAAATGTATTATCGCGATTCAATTACGGCGTTTATGGCCTTTTATTAAGCGTTAACCAACTGCCTGGCTCAAGTGGAAGGTGGGTGCCTGGGATACCCAGGGGCTTCCACTGTGGCCAGCCAGCCCTAGATAGAATACTGCCCCCATGGCAAGACAAATCCCCGCAACCCAGCCATGAGCCCCCATTCCAAGCCAAAGGACTCTCCGAGCTGACGCAAATCAGATTGGAGAGGGAAAGAAGGCCTCAGGGCTGGGGGAAGCCCTAGCCCCGAACTACCAAAGTCCCGAGGCACCCTACAAAAAACAACTAGGAAAGGAGAAAGATACGCAAGAAATACCTGTCAAGTGAGAAGGTTTTCTATCCCCACGATAGTACTGACAGGAATGTTAATATAGATCTGATATGCATCACTGGACCTTCTGCTGAGAGTCTTGATGAGGTGATCTGGTAAGCCACAAGAGGCTGCTGAAGTAGCTGCGCCAATGCGGAAGCTATGATAGATGTAGCAACCAGGGACCCCAGCAGGGGAGAGGATAGATTGAATATTGGATGTCAGCCATGTGCGATGTAGGGGGGTGCCATTAGAGAGGAGGAAGAGTGGGCCAGGAGTTGAACCACAGACGTGTAGATACTGGGTAAGGGCGAGTACAGGGCAAAGATTACATTTCCCAGCACCAACGTAGATATAGCAACCTTGGCAAAAGGGGTCCGTCTTAGAGCACTTAATAATTATGAATCCTGAAGCTCCCTGGATTGACTAGGGAATCTGCTTGAACATCGCTGACAACAAGGTGGATGTCCGGATTAAAGGGGGAGTTGACAGTGAACTCACCACTGCATAAGAAACCAAAAAACCCAAGACAGCAGAATGTATGATTGTAGTCAGAGAAGTTCAAGGATAATGTGCATCAGCTCGATTGGTTGGCGCTGACCCCTATTTGAGCCTTGGTGGCCTTTGATACCCCGCAACACACAGTGTAACCGAAGGAAACCAAACCAGCGGAGAAGGCAGACCCTCCTCGATGTGAAGGGACTGGATTGCTGAAAGGTAAACCTTAATGAACGAATGGTGGAGAGTATCAGCAAGATGACAGCAGAAATGGATGAGCACATGTTCACTGGCTGGAAGAGCTGATCCCGAAGGAGATAGGCTATTGTCCTGAGCACAGAAATCCACGAAGCGGCGTTGGGCAGAAGCATAAACTTTCCTGGCAGAAGGGGTAAGACCCTGAGTCAAGTAGAAGAGGCACTTATCTGACAGGGAAGTTCCAAGTCCGAGAGGAGCTGCTGTAGAACGTGGGTCGGAATGGAGTCTGCATGAGGGGCTAGCTGGCGAAAACGCTGAAACTGAAAGCGAGACAGGGAGTCAGCGATCGGGTTAGACTTCCCTCTGCCTGGGGAGGAAGAGAAAGAGAAGGAGTGACGAGATGCCAACAGGCACAGATAGCGAACCAAGGACATGATGGTAGGGGCTCTTGAAATGCCAGACCGCAGAATTTCCACCACTGAGCGGTTATCTGATAGGAAGTTGACCCGTTTGGAGGCCCATAGGGGACCCCAGAGGTAAGCTTCCATAACGATTGGGAAAAGTTCCTTGTACTCGATAGACTCAGAGATCTGTGTTGGGAGCAATGCACCTGAAAACCAGTGACCCTGTAAGACTGCTCCGTAACCAAGAGCCTCAGAGGCACCTGACGAAAACTCGAAGTCGGGGAGTGGAGCTCACTGGGGGTACTAGGACAAGAAAGAACTCCTGATTGGGTGGTCATCGTGTTGAAAAGCACATAGCAGGTTGATCATTTGGCGCACGAAAGAGCGACCTTGGGGTACGACCTTGCTGGCATGCTGAAGGTGACCTATTAGAGACTCCAGTTCCTTGCGTCTACACCAACGCTTCTGCGACCAGTCCTCCAACAAGGCAGTTATCCTATCAAATTTGTCCTGAGGAAGGCGCGTCTGCAGATTCAGAGAGTTCAGTACAATGCCCAGGATAGTGAGGCACGTCGACGGACTTTCTAGCTTGTCTGGATGGAGGGGGATGCTAAGCTTGGAAAAACAGTCAATAGACCTGTCGATAGACCTTAGTGCATTTACTTACATATAATTAATTTTATTGTGTTTTGTTGTTGTTAGTTACATATTTCACTGAAAAGCCCCTTGGGGACATGAAATGAACGTACGTACGTATGTATGTACTCTCCTCTTGTGTAATCCGGAAGAAATACAAATAAGAGTTGTAGAGAATCATCGAAAATTATGTTCCCCTTTTTCTTACAAAAGAGAAATTAAGCTGTTAATTTACAGCTTTGTATACGGAATACGCTTTTGCCCAATTTATTCTTATATTTTGTAGAATGCAGTTGTTGCAAAATACATTGTATGCCTTTAAAGACCGCCTAACCTTCTGCATCAATAAAAATTTTGGTTTTGGCTATTAGCCAGATACCTTTGTTCACTCTGATTTTAAGCTAGGCTAAGCTTGTGTAAAAATTGCTCGTTTTTTTTTCCTTGCTCTTTATCAACCCATTAACCCTTATGAACTAGACATGAGGCCTTACCTCTAAAGATGTCTGTATCATGTCCTTGCTTCTTTGATGGTGGGATGACACTTGGATGTAACGGTCTTTTTCCTTTTCTATCTACAAGGAGGGATTTTACAAACCAAGTGACCATTCATCATACGCAGAAATACAAATTATACGTTAGTAATGAAGAAAATGACTTTACCTGTGGGTTCTACATAACCTTCACACACCACGGCGGTTGGCAAATGACTTCTTGTCAATGGTGACTCCTGTTCACCTTCTGTTGCTTGATGAGTTCCTACCAGAAAAATAATAAACAGTACCTTACTCTGTGATGAACTGTATAAAAGATCTGCTTACACAGATCAGGATTAACTCTCTCTGATATGCCACGACGAAATCACCGATGGAGCCAAATTGTTCACACACAATAAACAAACCCCTCCCCCACATCAATGCAAATAATTGTAGAGTTATGAAATACAGCAACAAGGGCTGGATTAAACACCACAAAAAATGCAGTTTAACAATGCTCCTTTCAAGTCAATGTCTCATAACAAAGACATAAAAATTAACACAGAATTAATTGTAATTTCCCTACAAGGGACGATTAATTTTGATCATTACAATAGAATATTGCAGTTATTTGTGAGTTGCTTGTTGTTGCTGCAATCCTTGTTTTAAAACTGAGAGAGCTGATCCCCATCAAGTTTCAAAACAAGTCTTAACCCATTGGCTGAGTAGATTTTACTCTGTGTAACGCCAGACGATTTTTACTCATCATTGGGGGTCAGTCCAGGAGTCAATGGGTTCATTTTCTTGAACAAAAAAAACCTTTGTCTATTTCACCCAAGGAACCATCCACGTTCATTTACAATCTTTCCCAGATGTACCAAGTAAGATGTCATTTCACTTACCAAAAGCACTATCAAACATCATTTTCAAAAGTTCACCACACTGTTTCTCCCAACTGTACTCCTCAGCATACTGAATGCAAAGATTCTTCGTGTCTCTTAGCCGAACATCCCTCCGCATTTTACGGACACTTTTAATTGCCTTGGCCCATTCTGCAGGATCTTCAGAATTTACTACACGACTTGGACCACCTGGCACATTCTGCAGAGCATCTCCCAAACCAGAATTTCCACTAACAAGAACAGGAAGACCTGCAGATAACGCTTCAAGTGCAACCAAACCAAAACCGTCAATTCTTGATGGCATTATACAGAGATCTACTTCACAAAACAATCTGACTAGATCCTCTCTGCTTTCCTTAAAGGAGCGAACTGTCAGTTGTTTTTGTGCAATGCCATGCTGACACAACTTCTCTGCTACTTCCTCCTCTTTTCCATGTGTTGCCCCGACAAAGATCAGTCGGTAGGAGTCTTCATTCAACTCAGAAATGGCTTTGGCTGCAATGTCATAACCCTTTAACTCAAAATCTTCGGAGTCACCACGCCCAAAAACCAAAATGTGAAATTCTGCTCCTTCTTCAGCTGCCTGCTTAACCGTCGAAAATTCAGAAAATATACTAGGTGTGAGTTCAAATACAGACTTGTTTTTTTGACGGAGATTGCGTTGGATCACATCAGCCAACTTGGGACCAACTGCTACAACTTGGTCTGCCAATTCACACAATCTTATCTCTGCTTCGTGCTTCTCCTCTGCTTTTGAAATTGCATTTGCATATCCTTTAAACATTCCCAGGTATTCAGGGGCAGTATGCACAACCTGAACCCACTTACATCTTAGTTGGTTCTGAATGAGTTGCACTTGTCGTCCAAGTTTCAGCCCATGCCCAATCACATAATCCACCTGATGGTTTGCTGGTAAAGACGACAGCCAATCAATGGGTTTATATCCATACAGCACTTTTGCTTTTATGAGCTTAACATAGTTTTCCCCTGCAATCCTCACATCTTCTTCACTGCACTCAGGAAGGTACATACTGACTTCCACATTCTGATGTTTTGCCAACTGAATGGCAAGCTCTCTGTTGAGGGTTGACAAGCCTCCTTTTGTAGATTGCCATTCACTGCTCAAGAGAGTAACCTTAAGTTTCCTACTTGGTGTTTGGCCTGACATGCTTTCCTGGGCTTCCTGTGATGCAGAAGATGAGGTGCTGGGAAAGGAGGGATCCTGTAATAAATGTGAGATCACTGTAAAATTAATTGACTACATGATACACTGATGCAGCTTTTTAATCAATTTGCTGCATTCAATTGACTTTTATTGACTTAACTGATGAAACCATCAGATTTCTGTGCAGTTTTCTCACCCACAGATGCAGCACCACTTTTCTTAGAACAAACCTCCTTTCGTTAGCTATGGGGCAAACTTCAGAATGCCAAAGACAGAAAGTGCAAAATGAAGGTTTATGTTGAGGGTTTATGCAAAAGTTTCCAAGAAAGTCTGAGTTTTTGCCGAGAGTTACATGTACAATGCTGATCACAAATTAATAGTTTTAACACTTTCCCAGACCAGAAGGTAAAATTAATGTAATTCATGACCAATCTCGGAAGCACATAGTCGTCCTCCGGGGTTGAGCTTAGAGGATGGAGATAACAATGAGTCACTGAAAATCAACATTGGAGGGGTGAGGAAGAGAAGTGTGATCAGTGTTACAATGTTCATTCCTTTCTGAGATTAGAGTAGATGGGATTGAGTAGATAAACTTCATTTAAACACGGTAAATGGCTCAGCAAGCTGGGAAGCCCTTGTGACTTATGATGAGGCATTTACTGCAAAATTGAGAAATGATTTGTGGTCAATGATTTTGTTGCAAAGGAAAAGATAATGGAAAAGAAGGTGCCATTAGTGAGGCAAATTCCTCAGAAGCAGGGTCACAATGGTATTCAAACCAAAACCAATTGCCAAGCATCTGTCACCACAACACTGAAAACCAGAATGTGGAATGAACACATCTCTATCTAATGTGGTAAAATGATGGTGATAGGACAAGAGAAAATGGGACAACAGTTACCTTTGAATGGTGAGGATCTAGATAACGTCCACAGGCAAGTTATACATTGTATATCTTGGCAGCAGAAGCAGCAGCAATTGCTGGAGTAGCAGTATCAGTACAGGCATGAGTAGGAGTAGTAGCAGTAGTGGGAGTGGAAATAGTTATTGTTAGTAGTCTTTTAAAGGATAAGCACTGACTGGGAAAGTTATTCAGACACAAGAATGGGTGACTGTCCTTACATGTATACGAGCAGAATAAGTACTCCAGTAAGTAATACTATCCCAGCAAGCTGCACACACTGGTTGTCAGAGCTGCACTGAAGCCAATAGACCATTTTACAGTTGTGTGCTCAGTTACCTGGCCTTTGAATGAAAATGAGTCTGGAGCTGACCTTGCTTTGATAGAAACCTCACTGCTTTTCTTATGTTAATGATGTTGTTCTCATGCTAATTAGTAGGAATTTACATAAGAAAAGCTGTGAGGTTTCTATCAAAGCAAGGTCAACTCCAGCCTCACTTTCATTCAAAGGCCAGGAAGCTAAGCACACAACTGTAAAATGGTCTATTTAGCACCAACTCGTTAAATATTCAAAGAAACTTTCAGTAATTACCCTTGACATTATTAAAATCTTGGGAAATTAAGCATTTACAAACAGCCTTCAGAATAACCTTGAACCACTCCATTCCATAATCTGTGGATAAGAAGAAAGAAACTAATTAGCTTAATTATGTTCGAGTCACTTCACATGAGTTCGTATTATTTTGTTCTTCAAATACCCTCAGCCCCGGTATCAGTCTATTCTGAGTCCTTTGCTTCTATTCTATTGGCCTGATGACATCTGGAAATCAATCATGATAGAAGGATCATTCTTAAAAGGCCCAAGAGAGTTTTGTCTACTATCTCTGTGGAAATCCATGCAGAATGAATACAGAAACAATTTAAAATACAGCAAACACCTGCATAATTATAAGAACCTGTTAGGCTAATTTTAGACCAAAGGAGTTTCATTAAGGGCCCTCTGACACCGGGCAAACTGACCAGCTGTGGACATGACTGTGCCCAGCTCCTTTCAACATCTCAACAGACTTTTTTTTAATATAAAGATTGATTAAAAAAGACAGTTTTGTCCTTTTCCTGATCCATCTTCTGTGATATAAGTTACATATTCAGAATGTCACAATTTCATACAGTACATGCTTTCCACTTTGTTTTATATAATAATTAGGATAGTACGTGCACTCTCATTGGTCAATAGCTGTGTTTGGATGAGAGTATGGAAACATGGCTATGACATCACACGAACTTTGATTGTTATGTGTTGCCAGACACGCGTTTTGATTGGCTGGTAGGGAATATGACGTGTATCAAGAAAATCTGTTTCAATCAAGAAGTAAAAAAACCCAGCATTTTCCTTCATTTTTATGAAAGCAATAGAGGACTTTTTTTCCCGTGTTTCCATAGCCTCATCTAAACACTCGGGGGAGTTGGGCGAATTCTTGACAGTTATGTAAACCCTCGACTGCATTTCAGGTTTGCATAACTGTCTCGAATTCTCCCAACTACCCCTTGTGTTTAGATGAGGGTATGGAAACACGGAAAACATCCTCTATTGCTTAAATATACCGCATTCAACCATTCAACGATATGCCCCATAACACAAGAATTGTGTTCCAAAAAAGACCATCTGAAATGTCCCAATTTTGCGAGCAGGTGTTTCCCGATAGTGGCTCAGAAAAGATCACACGCAAATAAATCCAGGAATTGCACCGGTCTTATTTGATCACTTACATAAAGTAAACTTTGCTAAGATGCTTTTTTTCATTTTTTTAAAATAAAATTTTTAAAAAATTACAACTGGCCATCACAACAATAATTGTTAAATATTTACTGCTGAAGTTAGGAAATCTGCTCATGATGTAATTCTGCCTGATGCAATTAGACAAGTACTTCTTAGTATACTTTGCTGAAGGAAGTTTGTTTCCTCATAGGTCCGCTAGCTTGCCTTATAATTATAACTGAAGTTTTTTTGGCATAACCGTAACTTTTCAAAGTACTGTCTAATTAAAAATAACAAAATGACATAGTAACACCAAATCATTATTTTCTAGGTCTGCGTTTTCTACACACTTGCTATCATCTGTGTCAAAACATTTTGATTATCAACAACAGTTACGTTAAGCAAGAGGAAAAGGGAAAAACATGTTTCTCTGTTGAAAACTGTGGACAATTGCATTGGTGAAGAGCACCTTGACAATAATTTAAGTCGATAAGATGCAAAGAACCTTGAAATCCTATAATATAACATCATTTGAATCACCAGTTCCCTCACAGGGCACAGGTGAACAACCTGGAATGGTCTTGTTGAAGGGTTTCCATTTTCGCCACAGTTAGCAGTTCAAAAGCACTGAATGGTAGATTTGAATAGACTCAAATGCTTTAAATTCCACTGGTCTGGTTTCTTGCAATGACCATGTTGACATTTCATTTCTTTACATCAAAGTTCTTTTCATTATTTACTTTTCTATAATTTGTCAATGGATATCTGTGTATAAAAACCAAAACTAATCCTAACCCTAATTTTGCTCTAGACTTAATTTAGGCTCCAAAAGATTTCTTCAATCCATCTGAGTGCGTATTTAACCTACGTAAAACGAGGAACACCGATTTCACCTAGCTTAAAACGGATTCAACCTGAAAACGGATTTTACCAGCAACAGCTACACTTGGTCACAAAAACCAGTCAGCACAGTTTCGATAGTCTAGACCTTATGAAGTATGTATTTTCCGGATTCCCAAATTAATAAACATTAATACCAGCATAGGAAAAGTGGGAAAGGTAGCCAAGGGTAACAATAAAATTATTCCCAAGTTATCGGAATTGGTACAGCTAGGCCAAGTAAAGCGGAATGGATTGTCAGATTAGGTGGTTAAGGCGTAAATGTGGTGTCTCCTTGCTACCAGGATACAGAATGACTTTTGGCAGCTTTACTGCTTAATACCTGAACAATGGTTATTTAAACGACCTCTACTGCTTACTCATAGTTGCATTTACGTACCATACACTGTTTCATTTCTTCATCATTAAAAGAATACAAATGAAGTCGTTGTTACAGAAAAGACAAGCTAAAACTTACAAGTGTCAAGACGAAAATTAAACGACGTAGTCTCGCTCTGACTAGAAACAAAATTACACAGTTTGTTGAACACGCAAATAATCACAATCAAATTTATGGATGAAATCTCTGAAAAAGAAACAACATTCCTGGATACCAGCATCTCTGAAGGTAAAAGACTTGAAAAAGACACAGCCTATGATGTGTGCGCTCATTTTTAAGTCTACTGAGACATTTCAGTTCACCTCACGCACGAGGAGTAGAAAATTATGGCGTCATTAGACTTCCTAGAACAAACTTTCCAAAAATTCTTTGAAGAGAACATTAAAATATTCAAATCGTATTTGCTAGAGAAATGCTATCCAGGAAATTTTATAAACGTCTCTTTCAAATGTAAATAATGAATCGAAGATGGGGAACAAGTTCTCATAGAAAAACAAAAGGAAAACAAACGAATGTTGCCTTTTGGTGCACACTATCATTTATCGGTGCCATGCCTAAAACAAACCATTACAGAAAACTGGCATTTGCTTAATTTGTTAGGCCAGAAATATGATGCTGTGAAAAACTATTTATCTTTATTTAAAATTAATGTGTCATTTTGTAAAGTGTGCAACAAAAGCGTTAGCGTGCAAAAAATCAAGCTCATGAAAGGAAAGGCATGTGGGAAGTTATTAATTAACTGCGTGAAATAATCAATCATGTTAAGTGGGCATCAGCATGGCTAAGCCTTATTGCAGCAGGACTAATTGGCTAACATAGCATCATGCGAAATTATTGGAAGAACCAAAAGAAATGACTGTGGTAACAAATACCAGTCATAAGGCTTACCCTTCAAACTTTATAATATTGTGTTTAGCATTCCTGCATTACCTTAGCATTTTTGCGATGAATTGTTGTTGATGTTATTTGATACGTACAGTGATATGTTAAAACATGTTGATAGGGTACTTAGTCCATTTCTTTGTAGATAAAGAGCCTATCATGAAATAGCATGCATAGTTTAAAAAGACGAACTTAGAACCTTGTTGGTTACATTGCAGAAATAATCATTTATCCATGTCAAAGCCATATGTTATCCAAAAGGCTAATATGTCTAAATTTCCTTGTTAAATTTAAACATGTAGACCATTTTGTGTTGTTACTTTTCAAGTTAAAGAAGTTGTTACATTTTGCGTTGTTACATCTCGCTTTAAAGAAGTCGGTTGTTTCAACTGGCGTTAAAGAAACTGTTACGTTTTGCAACAAATTTTGTTACAATTCAGGTTAATGTTACATTTTGCATTGATGTTACAATTTGCTTTTGCTGTTACATTTTGTGGCACAACAAAGTCTAATGACTCATTGCTCATTCTGTGTCCTGCATCTAAAACTAATCAGATTCATAATTGTGAGTTAATAAATGAGGCCAATGTGATGAGCCCTGGCTTATCAAGGAGTGTGTGACGTGGTAAAACAACATCTGCACTTTTATGCCAACTCTCCCAGATATGGAACGCGTCTCCCAGTCTCCAGAACAGGTTATCAAATCTCCCGGATAAATGCAACTTTTAACCGTTTAAAGACTTTGCTCAATTATTGTATGCTCAAATCACATCCCCAAGTTAAAAGAATTTCAATTTTTTAAAACTGATTTAATGCATTTCTTCATCTCTGAGTTTCAAACACACACAAACAAAATGGCTTTCTTTATCTTTGTTTGTTATAAAGGCCACATTACATGTACCAAATTATTGTTTGATTGCATGGATCTCTGTGTAAACAAAAAAAAATTCAAAGCAAGTTTCCTGTTTGCCTGCAAATTTCTCGCTCAAGCTATACCACCTTGTGAGTGCATACCTGCCAACGTGCAGAGTACAAAAATCTGGAGACTTCTAGAAATTTTGCATTGTTAGAACGTCATTTTCGACAATGTCTGATTACTCTCTGAAAATCACCCAAAGGCAATCTGAATGTTCCCAAAGTCTCTCGGTTAAAACAGCATTTACCTTCAGTAATGCTATTGTAAACTTCCGTACCCCGCCAACTTTCTGACGCACTGTGCAAATTGATTGGTTGATTTCTGACCAATTATGATACTCGTTAAACATACATCAATTGATTACTCTGTTTTACGTTTTCGGATTGAGAACAGCTCAATCCACGTCTTGTTTCATATTCCTTTTTGACACCTCGAAATTAATGACATTAAGTTTAAAAAGTTTGAAAAAGGCCACGGTACATGTAGCTATTTCCCAGGAGATTAGGTGCTCTAACTGGGAGACCAGGGAGATTTGATGAAAAACTTGGATACTCGCGGGAAAACCAGGAGCGTTGGCAGGTATGTGAGTGATTGTAACCTTCACAATAGTGGAAGGGTTTTCTTTTATTCAGAAGGAGCTGCTGGGCTACAGGGGGTGCGTGTGTTGGTTTTTTTTTGTGGAGAGGGTGGGAGAGTGGGCAGCTTAATTCTGGGGTGGGGGTTGGGGGTCCAGATGAAAACAATTCTCTAGATTTTAGATCTCCAGGGGTTGGCATCTTTGTATTTGCCTCTAGAGTATAAGCAGTGGCTTCATGGGTTAAATGTTTTTGATAACTTAAGTGACAATTAACCTACCAAGAAAAATACATGTAATCAATTAGACATGCACTCTACAATATTTTCCTGTGCCATTCAAAATACCTTGCAAACATGGGTCTTAGTATTCCTACCTATTAATTGGTTGCCTTTGCAGGTTACGTTTCCACCAGTTCAGAAATCAAACAAAAAGGTACTCAATTCAAAGCTTGTTGAATGCATCCCCAATATCTTGCACAGAAACCAGGCAGTCTTTTCAAGAGCAAAAAATCCAACCTACATTGTATGAAAATGAGTAAATCTAAAATGAATTTCCGGTAACACATTTAATGCCTATGATCTAAGATCTTTAGGGACCTTGTATCCAATAATACATGTATGTACATGCTTGTAATATGCATGTCTTTTTGTAATTAAGTTAAGTGCCCAAGGGCACAGAACTAAAGGGTTTTATCAACATGTACCTGTATAAATTCCTTTGATTCTTGCCACTTCCTACCGTAACTTATGTCTGACAACTCTCTCTCTCTCTCACTCTCTCTCTCTCTCTCTCTCTCTCTCCATAGGCATCGTGGGGCACTTTTGTAACTTTTTCCTCCTTTCGCTATAATTCGCCCTGTTTTAGATGGTAAGGCACAACAACTTTTTAGTAGATACCTTAAACACTGATCCCCTTGCAGAACGACGCTCAACGAATCACTTTAACCCTTTAAGCCCCGATAGTGCCAAATGGCACTTATAGATTTTACTCTGTCTAACGCCAGACGATTTTACTCGTCAATGGGGAACCCCTCGGGGCTTAAAGGGTTAAGCTAACAGCGTGAAAAAACTATGTCCCTGTTTAACCCTTTAAGCCCCGATAGTGCCAAATGGCACTTATAGATTTTACTCTGTCTAACGCCAGACGATTTTACTCGTCAATGGGGAACCCCTCGGGGCTTAAAGGGTTAAAATCAAAGGGACTGTGACCCTTTTTCGTGGCAAGGAGGTTACAAAAGTTCCCTTGTCCGTGGTAAGCACCTTTTAAAAACCTTTTAAATCCATTTCCTTACCAAATTGTGGCTTTTGCCTTACCATATATACGCCACACCATTCTCTCAATTACCACAGTAATTTAAAATGGAAGTATTGCGCCCCGGAAAATTTTACCGTGTATACGTTTGACTTTTCATGTCCATAAAAAGAATCACGATTCAGAAAAAGCCCGTTTTTTGCTTCGCTGGTTTCAAAAAGCGATTGAGCCCTTTTAAAACATTCAACATCAACCAAATTTTGAGGGATGTTAAAGAAGTCTTTTGGTAATGTAATAAAGAAAGAATTTAGTGAATTGGATGTTTTCTTAATTTTTGGTGGATTTTTTTAGTTGCCAGTGTCTCAAAATTGGCAACGTTACAAAAGGTCCCTATTTGCCAGAGGTTCCAACAAGTGCTTTCGATGTGATTTCTTTAGAGATAAGAAACAAAAGTGCAATCAATATAAACAATAGTACAGTAGAAATAAGTGAGAGAAAATTCAACTCTTTTCTATAATTTGGAAAGGAACTAGGGTTTATAAACAACTTTACGCGGTTTTGC
>BLFO01001694.1:255305-262805 GCA_014634245.1 Montipora cactus
CCCCCCCCCCCCCCCCCTTTGGTTTGAACAAATTTGTAGGAATGTAGTATAAAAAGTTACAAGTCATTGATCCTCCTGTTTAGTGTTTTTCACCAGCGATGATCGACAGTTATTGCTAAAGCCCTTAAAAGCATCATCTAGAGGCTCTGGGGAATAAATATAAGGACTTGTGTGAGTTTATTCCCAGAGCCTCGAGAAAATGCCTTTTGTTTGGGACTGAATTTTGATATAGAGGGCTATTATACCAACTGGCCGCATTTTAGTTTTTATTAATAGGCAAACTGGTCCAAGATGAAAAGGAGAATTCTGATTGGTTCTCTGAGCTGTCCGAAGTTTGCAATACGGACCGCTAAGATGGATTGGTCACAAAGCAGCGTATATAGGTTGCCAAACTGTTCCCATTTTCTGTTTCCATTTTCTCAGACATAAGAAGACAAACGCAAGAAATGTTTTTATTTAGTCATGTTGGAGTTCCACAACGAATTTTACTTTCCAGAACCGTTAACAGAGGCGGGCGAAGAGGCAAAACTCAAGGAACAGAAAACCCTGCGCAAGAGAGCCAATATAATGAAAACCTTATTGAACTACCTTGTTCGATCCGTATTGGGAAAATGTTGGTCTCGTTCCTTTTATGGACTTGGCCTCATAACTTAAAAAGTAACTCGCCAATTGACCACTTTCATAAATGGGGACCACGTCACCTTTGCATTCTTTTGTATTTATGTTAATCAGACCCACTGCCCTCATTTTCAAACAAATATTCCTTTAAAATTTGCTTGTTGTTGCGAGGCTAGAAAAGCTTATTAACGTTTAAACAAAAGAATAGTGTTTTTGGCCGTCATTATGAAAGAGGTCTATATTTTCCCAGTACGGATCTGACGCTAGTTCAATAACATCTACATATTTTCTTTTGAATTTTGAAAGTCACGGCGAGGCTCCAAAGGTCTATTAGCACCAAAAAGGAACGAATATTTCATTAAGCCGCCATTTATGGAGTAGGGTCTGTGAAAGTCTCCTCTAAGATCATAGTTTTTCCTGATAATGTAGGGATGTTAATTTCTGTCTTTGATACAGTTAAACAGGAAGACACTCGAGGGCTACGAAACCGGTGAACAAGAAGTTTTAATTTCATTCATTGCTTAGTTTCCTAGGGTGAAAAGATCAGATTCGGAAGTCGACAGTTTCTAGTTAGCTTCTTGTCCGGTCGTCGAATGAGAATGCGCTAATCGAACCAATCAGGATAGTACATTTTGAGCCTCATTTTAAAAGCGAGTCCAATTATAACTTAAACGTTGTCATGGCAGTTTATTTCCATATGAAAATCTATACTTCTGTCAATAAGAAGCCTTAATAAACGTTGAAATGACTAGCCTGGGTAGGTGGCGGGATATTTTAGCGCGGGATTATTCAAACACGCGCAATTGATTTAGTTTTGCCCGAGAGCGAGCGGCTGCTTTTTCGCGAAGGACTTTGTTCAAAAGTACTCGTCATTATTCCTCTCGACAAAATATCCCGCCAGTTACGCAGGTTGTAAAATGACATAGTTGATAACTATGATAGTGACCTGTTCAGATTTGGCGACAAATCTACGATGAGCAACAAAAGTAGTCAAGGCAAGTTGGGACGCAACATACGGATTGTTAAACACTCTTTTAAATATTTTATCCATGGAATGATTTATCAGAGTAGATGAGATCCACGTCTGTGTATGAGTTATATATCTTTTAATAATTAGTAATTTCGTTTTTTGTAATTTTATTCTTATGTGTTTACCTTAAGGACGTTCGCGCGAAAATTTTCTAACATTGATTTTCTTCTGCAAATTTTACCATTAAAGATGATGAGTTAGTGATGTCAGAAATGTAAAAAAAATGGGGGATCACCGACTTCGTTTTAGAACGAACTTGCCCGGAAGAACACCCTAAAACTGAAAAAATCCGGCTTCTTTAGCGAATAAGGCTACAGTGTCTGCAAGCCCAAAAATATTGCAATTACATTTTTGAAGTGAAATCTTTTCTTCCAAACGTGGACCCATCAAGTGAATTTAGTTAACTGTTGAGGTTCGTGGCATGTGCATTTGCGTGCGCGAACGTCCTTAAGACAATTTATCTTAATTAAGTTTGTCAGCTTTCGGAAGAATTAACATTATAGAGCAGTTTTCAAACGGCTGTCGAAAGCAATTGCGCGATTGCAAGCTCTACGCTTAGTGAGTGATCGGAAATTCGCGCGCCAGTTAATCAAACAATGAGAAGGATGACCAAAACCAATCGCGACATGCACGTACGATTCTTCCCGCGCTTTGAGCAAGTTGCAGGGAATTGCTACGATTTTGGATTGGTTCATTGCGCTGTTTGCACCTGCTGTGATTGGTCGAAGTAATTACTTTGGTATTTGTTTTACGACACTCAATTGAAAACCGCTCTATACTACTCTATAACTCCGAATTGAAACACGTCCCTCCCCCCCTCCCTCATTCGATGCAGGTGCGGGGGAGAGGGTGAGATGGAAAGACAAAGGGAGGAGATTTGTCCAACATTCCTAAAAAGCGGTATAAAGTGTTTCTCTTCTTTTTTTTTTTTTGGTTTATTGTAGGTACTGCGTAAGAGTACAATACTTAACCAATTCTTGTTCTTACAGTTTACTTGTGACCTTTTCACCAAAAAACGACGGGTTTAAATTCCGGGGACACAAAAGCTTTAATACTGGATTACCGTAGATTACGTTGCGGGAGGTCGCGATTTTGAACCCTGGCCAGACCAACTCTCGGGGTCTTGAAATAACTTAAGAGAAAGTGATTCCTTTTTAATTTCATCTGCAAATTGTCGGCCTTTCATGACTTCTCGGACAAGGACCACAAACCGTAGTTCCCGTCCCACAACCCTTCAATGTTCATGGCCCTGTGGGATGTTGAAAAGCCCACACACTGTTCGCAGAGTGAAGCACAGGGTTCCCAGTATTTGCAGTGCACACTGAAATTGGATCCTTGCTCTGTTTTGTGCCCCCAACCAACTTGGTAAAACTAAAATAAAACGATGAGGTTAAACCAAGTTGTTTTAGACCTGATAAAACACGACCTGCGAGTTTATTGAACGGCTTCAAAAACATTCCACAAAAAGGGTGTCCCTCTGGAGTGCGAACAAAGGTTGAAAGATTGTCAGAGGAGAACATTAGCTGTAACATACAAGAAAAACATGCTATAGCTAATCCTTATTAGTAGGCTTTATAATGGTTTACCTAATTGGTAGAAATGCTGCCAAGCGGAAGGGAGATGTTCAATTATGCTTGCGGTAATTAAACGACAGTTTGGGAGTGGAGTGGAATTAAAGGGAGATTTTGATAGGTCTTAAGCAGGGACGGTACAAATCGTAGACCTCCTAACTGGACCCCCAACAGGACCTGATTCTGCACCCCACTCGAGAGAAGAAAGAAAACAATAGATGGTTTTCACAGTGACGTCAACAAATTCTAAAATCAAAATCGCAAGGTCTTCTGAATTTTATCTAAAGGAGGTTAAAGATGACCAAGAAATAAATCTTTTTCAAGTTTCCAGTTCCGTGATGTCTTTCGTTTCGAAAACAGCATTTGTCACCTTGCGTGAGACCAATATACAAAGCTATTTGGTTGAAAAAAAAAGAAAGGTCTATCCAAGTGAATCTCAGCAGTTTAAGCCTTTCAAGTACATTAGGAGATATGTTCATACACATGTAATAGTATTCTATCTCATGAGCAAAAAGTAAGTGCTTTCATCGCAAATTGAACTCCAGATGTCTTCGTTGATTTGGTAGAACACGTCTCCATACAAAGCGTGAAACGCTTCGACCAAGAACTCAGAAACGATGTACCGCACAGACTTGAGAGTTGGAGAGATGGTCAAAAGATTTGTTTCCTACATCATTCAAGTTCTTGGTCTTTTTCACTGAACAATTTCGAATTTATTTTTTTCTTGCGAGACAGTGAAACTATCTATAGTTTGAGGATACGAGAAGCCAAAGGAAAAACAGAGCTCTAATCGTCTGTGTAACAAGATCATACCGCTCATCTTAATTCCTCCGTTCGCGCATAACCACAATTCCTTGCGCCTTTCACCACAATCCCTTGCGTTTCGAAAATGTGTTTTCCCGATTAGAGAGCTGCTTCCTTCGTTCGCTTCAGCCTCACTCACTGCGGCAGTAATAAAGAATTCTAATGAGGAGTGTTTTTATATCAGTTTTTAAAGCTCATGCACGTGATATTTTATCGGTAACCTGATAGGCTGTTTCGCTCATGCATTATTAATACGTCTTAAAAAAATTAAAGTAGAATGAAAGGAGTTTTTATTTATGAAGCAAAGTACAGGTGAAGATTTCTATTAGAGAGGATTATCGTTCACATTAGAAGACGTCATTGGTTTACTGAAAAAAAAGAAAAGATTTACCCGAAAGTTCGATTTTCAACTTTCCTTCTTCTCCAACATGACAAGTAGATTTTTAACGCATTTGTTTTTCTTTGTCGTCGTCGTTTCCCTATATTTTGGTTTAGTTGCTCATATCTGAAAAACGAACTCAGTGACCCTAATTTTTATTGCACAAAGGTGATCAGCGGGTCAAGAAGAAACTCTCTGCTTAGTTGTAAAATTTACTGTGGAGCGGATTCAGAGCTACCTTAATTTTGACTTTGCAGAAAGTTTCATTCTCGGGCATGCTGATTTCATTTCAGAAATAAAAAGCTGGGTTCACTGAGTTCGTTTTTGGGATATGAACTGCTAAAGCCAAAATATGGGCTGTTTTGCACGGCTTTTCTGTTGCCATAGTAATTCTTAACGTCACACAAACGACCAAATCTTTTTCAGCAATAATAGGCCATTTTACAGTTGTTTGCTCAGCGACCTAGCCTATGAATGGTTGCGAGGCTGCCGGTGACCTTGTATTAATACAGCCCCCATTGCATTTGTCATGTAAATTGTTGTTGTAATTCTAATTAGTCCATATTAACATTACAAAAGCAAAAAGGTTTGTATCAAAACAGGGTCACCAGCAGTGTCGCTTCCATTCTTAGGCCAGGTAACTTAGCTACAACTGTAAAAAGGTCTATTGGTGTTTGATATGGTACCATAACAATGCGGTTTAAGGGACACGGTCACGATCTGCGCATGCTCGTGTAGCTGATCGAAACTTGAAAAAGTGAGCCTGACTTTTTCACGTTACCAGCAATCACAAATTCAAAATGGCGTCTAGCGGAGGATCCGGACATGGCGGTAAACGCTTCAACTCAGGGCGGAAACGAAAGGTCGAAGACAGAGGGGAATTTGCTTTAGATAAAGGTAGCATTTGCTTTAGATAAACTTGATTTAATGTAAAATATATGCAGAATTCTTCAACTTACCGATATTTCCATAATGGCGGTCCAGCGTGACAAGTCTCGGAGAGAGTGAATGCTACTGCGCATGTCAACCCGTGACAGTGTCCCTTTAAGTGATAAACGTTTTGTAGTGTCAATCCTTCTAATAAGAACGTTTATTTTAAGTGTCGAAACTGGTTTGAAGCACCACAAGTTCATGCACTCATTCTACCGAGTCACAAGCAACCAATTCAACCGCACACAAAAACTAGCAGGATGGTTGCCCGTGCAACCAAATAAACTCAGTGAGAAGCGAAGTGAAAGAGCGAATGCAAAAATGGCCGCCAGAAAATTATTCATTTACCTTTGTGCAAATTAGCCTGACTAGCCTCGTTTTACAGCTACGTTTCTTTCATGTTTAGTCGTACTAACGAGGCCAGTAAGGCCAATTATACACAAAGACAAAAGAATAATTTTTTGGCGGCCATTTTTGCATTCGGTCAATAGAGCGACACACTTTCCCCATGCTGTGCTGACACACTGCTTAAGAGAGGCGTCTAATGGACTGCCCTGTAAGGTTTCTGACACTTGTCAATGAGCGACCTCTTTCAATGTTACTAAGTTCGTGCTTCTAGATCATTGAATGGTTGTGTTAAAAAACGGAGTTTCAGTGTTTCCAGTTTTTCAAGCACCACATTTCCCGGAAAAGTATTTTCTTCTGAGCTATGATATAAAAAAATCTCCTCTCCTTTTTATAAGCGTTGGAACAGGAGACAAAGCTGGAAGACTCCACTTCTGAGAAACGGAAGCGAGAATCGGAAAAACTGGGAGTTAACGCAGGCATCTTGTTCCTGGTGGATTTGAATCATGCTAATCACAGTCTGCATAGTTTTTATGTTCATGATTATGTTTATTCGACTTTTCCCAAAGAAATGAATTTATTTTAAGTGTCTTGCATTACCTTGATTGGCAAGAAAATCTCTTTATTCAACCAATCAAAGCAATCTCCATCTTGGCCAGTTACAGTTTTTTTCCTTCGAGTTTTAACTATACCGCTGACCGGTTGGCTCATTTTGTTGATAATCGGGCCTCCGTATCGGAGAGCGTGGGTTCGAGCCCCGGTCAGAGCAACACGCGGGGTCTTAAATAACTGAGGAGAAAGTACTGCCTTTGTAATGATATCTGCGAATGGTTTGTCTTTCTAGTCTTCTCGGATAGGAACTATAAACCGGAGGTCCTGTTTCTCAATCCTGCCGTTGAGGGCAATTAAAGAACCACTCACTGTTCGCAAAGAGAATTAATAAATTATCACTGGGTGCCCTCACTCCCAACCTCCCCGGGCAGATGTAGGTTTTGGGAAGGGAGGAGCCCAGAGGAGGAAGGAGTGGGAGCCATGGCAACACGCTGGCCATCACTGCGGTCGGCCTGATAAGTTTCATTTTCGTCCCCAGAGCCCTCTGTTTCTTTTGACCACGTGGTCGGACGTGACCAAAAGAAACGAAGGGCTCTTGGGACGAGAATGAACAAGTTATGACCACGTCCTTCCAGTGCCGACTTGAAACGATCCCTAAAAAGCCACTGTGATTATCATAACTCAATGACATAACGAAAGGCTTTGAACCTAATTACTTTTACTAAATAACTTTTATTTTTACAAATCGAATTGAGACTGCTGTCTGGGAAATAACCACTGTAAAATTCCATCTTTGAAGTGATAACTGCAAAAAGTTCATTTGATCTCTACAAGTAATCATTGACAAAAATTGCCTGTATGTTTTCCCATGCAGCTAACTTGTAACATGTTAAATTTGTAAGCTCTTGTGTCTTCAAATTTCTTCGAAGTACAATGACGTTTCTGACGTTGAGTTACCTTGCAACGACTTGACAAAAACTTGAGACAAGAATCCAAGACCAATAAATATCACCGTGAAATAATTCTTATGGGTAAATCACAAGTTCAGACCATCTTTGTCTGCTTACTTTAACCTGGCGATCTAGGCAAGTAACTAAAAACGTCTGGAAATAAGAAATCTACATGCGACAACTGCCACACAATATTGCATAAGAAAGTGTTGGCTTCAATATGGTTACATTCATTATACAAGGGGGCATACGTGTTGATATCAACTATATTGTTACTTACGTAGCAATCAGAGCTTCGTTTGCTGTCAAAACAAGGATTTC
>BLFO01001694.1:267805-268892 GCA_014634245.1 Montipora cactus
GATACTCTTGGAACGACTTGTGAAGAAAGAAGTATTCGTGTTGTGGCTTCAATCTCTTCACACTTTCATCTTTGTATACAAGGCCGAGATAACGAACTACCAATATGCCATCACTTCTTTCAAACTCTTTTAATTCATCTTCCCGAAAACTATGACGATCATTCAGCAAGCATTTCCAAGCCAACTCTCCGAGAACAAGGATGTCTGCTTCAAATTGTTTCTCCAAATCGCTGTCATCTTCACAAGCCTTCACACTGTTTTTCTCACAATATCTTCTCAACAGACATCGGATAATGATTTGATAGAGATTGGTACGGGATGACGGCAGCTTTCCTTCATGATCTTCATAAACAACGCAAAGGAGAAGTAAATTTAGAGGATTGTTTTGTA
This sequence comes from Montipora cactus, assembly GCA_014634245.1. Classification (NCBI taxonomy): domain Eukaryota; kingdom Metazoa; phylum Cnidaria; class Anthozoa; order Scleractinia; family Acroporidae; genus Montipora; species Montipora cactus. The sequence continues at coordinate 268,196 of BLFO01001694.1, forward strand.
GGGCATGCAAGATGGTGTTTTCTCTGATTTCTTCAACAAGCCTCTCTCCCTTGGATGGATCAATACTCGTAAAATATTTCCTGATGTACTCGAAAGAATCCTTTTCATTGAATCCTTCAATTTGAAGACAAATATCAAATGTAAATTGTTCCCGGGCTTCAATCCCTTTTTCTTGTCGAGTTGTGGCCAACACATAGCAAAACGGCAAAACTCTTCGGTCGAGAAGTTTGTCCACATGATGCTTTGATCTTTCAGGAAGCTCGTCCAATCCGTCCAAAATGATAAGAATTCTTTCCTGGCTGTGGATGTCCGTGATAAAGTTCCGTAGTCTTTTCTTGGTCGTTTCCTCCATGTCTTCGGGCAGAAGTTGTTCAAAGATGGCTGCCATTATGTCTCCGTCCAAGTCTCTGCATTTGAGCAACAATACAAGTTCGAAGACTGGGAAGGTAGAAGGCCTTGGTTCAGTCGCCCAGTCATAAGCAAGTTTAAGACAGAGGGTGGTTTTACCGATTCCCGGACTTCCCTCTGCTAGGACCATGGAATCTTCACCTTTGTTACAACAAAAAATGTTACCCAAGTCTATTTCTGAGCCTCCAAAGTGACCACCTTCTTTCGGTCTTGAGACAATTTTTAGTCTAGTGTAAACTCTATCCAAATGTAACTTCATGCCTTTGTTCCAAGGAAGCGGACTGAACTC
>BLFO01001694.1:274610-316262 GCA_014634245.1 Montipora cactus
GCTTTAAATTCCACTGGTCTGGTTTCTTGCAATGACCATGTTGACATTTCATTTCTTTACATCAAAGTTCTTTTCATTATTTACTTTTCTATAATTTGTCAATGGATATCTGTGTATAAAAACCAAAACTAATCCTAACCCTAATTTTGCTCTAGACTTAATTCACCTAGCTTAAAACGGATTCAACCTGAAAACGGGTTTTTTAACAGCAACAGCTACACTTGGTCACAAAAACCTTCAGCACAGTTTCGATACTCTAGACCTTATGAAGTATGTATTTTCCGGATTCCCAAATTAATAAACATTAATACCAGCATACGAAAAGTGGGAAAAGTAGCCAAGGGTAACAATAAAATTATTCCCAAGTTATCGGAATTGGTACAGTTAGGCCAAGTAAAGCGGAATGGGTTGTCAGATTAGGTGGTTAAGGCGTAAATGTGGTGTCTCCTTGCTACCAGGATAAAGAATGACTTTCGGCAGCTTTACTGCTTAATACCTGAACAATGGTTATTTAAACGACCTTTACTGCTTACTCATAGTTGCATTTACGTACCATACACTGTTTCATTTCTTCATCATTAAAAGAATACAAATGAAGTCATTGTTACAGAAAAGACAAGCTAAAACTTAAAAGTGTCAAGACGAAAATTAAACGACGTAGTCTCGCTCTGACTAGAAACAAAAGTACACAGTTTGTTGAACACGCAAATAAGCAGAGTTTTGCCAATGTGCGAGCCAGCAAGCCAAACGTGCGAGCCATGCGAACCAAGAAGCGAGCCATGCGAGTCATGGCTGCTAGCCATGCGAGCCATGACTGCGAGTCACACAGTTATTGAAAGCTAGCCGTTTTAAAATGGGTGCTTAGACTTAATAACTGTTTATCAGCACTATTTGAAATGGGTGCTTAGACTTAAATGCGAAATTCGCATGACTCGCATGGTTCGCTGGCTCACAGATTGTCATTACCCAAATAAGCATCACCCCACAATCAAATTTATGGATGAAATCTCTGAAAAAGAAACAACATTCCTGGATACCAGCATCTCTGAAGGCAAAAGACTTGAAAAAGACACAGCCTATGATGTATGCGCTCATTTTTAAGTCTACTGAGACATTTCAGTTCGCCTCACCCACGAGGAGTAGAAAATTATGGCGTCATTAGACTTCCTAGAAAAAACTTTCCAAAAATTCTTTGAAGAGAACATTAAAATATTCAAATCGTATTTGCTAGAGAAATGCTATCCAGGAAATCTTATAAACGTCTCTCTCAAATGTAAATAATGAATCGAAGATGGGGAACAAGTTCTCATAGAAAAACGAAAGGAAAACAAACGAATGTTGCCTTTTGGTGCAAAATATCATTTATCGGTGCCATGCCTAAAACAAACCATTACAGAAAACTGGCATTTGCTTAATTTGTTAGGCCAGAAATATGATGTTGTGAAAAACTATTTATCTTTATTTAAAATTAATGTGTCATTTTGTAAAGTGTGCAACAAAAGCGTTAGCGTGCAAAAAATCAAGCTCATGAAAGGAAAGGCATGTGGGTAGTTATTAATTAACTGCGTGAAATAATCAATCATGTTAAGTGGGCATCAGCATCGCTAAGCCTTATTGCAGCAGGACTAATTGGCTAGCTTAGCATCTTGTGAAATTATTGGAAGAACCAAAAGAAATGACTGTGGTAACAAATACCAGTCATAAGGCTTACCCTTCAAACTTTATAATAATTTTATTGTGTTTAGCATTCCTGCATTCCCTTAGCATTTTTGCGATGGATTGTTGTTGATGTTATTTGATACGTACAGTGATATGTTAAAACATGTTGATAGGGTACTTAGTCCATTTCTTTGTAGATAAAGAGCCTATCATGAAATAGGATGCATACATGTAGTTTAAAAAGATGAACTCAGAGCCTTGTTCGTTGTTACATTGCAGAAATAATCATTTATCCATGTCAAAGCCATATTTTATCCAAAAGGCTAATATGTCTAAATTTCCTTGTTAAATTTAAATATGTAGACCATTTTGTGTTGTTACTTTTCAAGTTAAAGAAGTTGAACATTACATTTTGCGTTGTTACATCTCGCTTTAAAGAAGTCAGTTGTTTCAACTGGCGTTAAAGAAACTGTTACATTTTGCAACAAATTTTGTTACAATTTAGGTTAATGTTACATTTTGCGTCAATAGTTGTTACATTTTGCATTGATGTTACAATTTGCTTTTGCTGTTACATTTTGTGGCATAACAAAGTCTAATGACTCATTGCTCATTCTGTGTCCTGCATCTAAAACTAATCAGATTCATAATTGTAAGTTAATAAATGAGGCCAATGTGATGAACCCTGGCGCATCAAGGAGTGTGTGACGTGGTAAAACAACATCTGCACTTTTATGCCAACTCTCCCAGATATGGAACACGTCTCCCAGTCTCCAGAACAGGTTATCAAATCTCCTGGATAAATACAACTTTGAACCGTTTAAAGACTTTGCTCAATTATTGTATGCTCAAATCACATCCCCAAGTTAAAAGAATTTCAATTTTTTAAAACTCATTTAATGCATTTCTTCATCTCTGAGTTTCAAACACACATGGACAAAATGGCTTTCTTTATCTTAAATAGTTTGTTTCTTATAAAGGCCACATTACATGTGCCAAATTACCGGTATTGTTTGATTGGATCTCTGTGTAAACAAAAAAAAATTCAAAACAAGTTTCCTGTTTGCCCGCAAATTTCTCGCTCAAGCTATACCACCTTGTGAGTGCATACCTGCCAAGGCGCAGAGTACAAAAATCTGGAGACTTCTAGAAATTTTTGCATTGTTAGAATGTCATTTTCGACAATGTCTTATTACTCTCTGAAAATCACCCAAAGGCATTCTGAATGTTCCCAATGTCTCTTGGTTAAAACAGCATTTACCTTCAGTATTGCTGTTGTAAACTTCCATAACCCTGCCAACTTTCTGACGTACTGACCAATTATGATACTCGTTAAACATACATCAATTGATTACTCTGTTTTACGTTTTCGGATTGAGAACAGCTCAATCCACCTCTTGTTTCATTTTCCTTTTTGACACCTCAAAATTAATGACATTAAGTTTAAAAAGTTTGAAAGAGGCCACGGTACATGTGGGAATTTCCCAGGAGATTTGGTGCTCTAACCGGGAGACTGGGAGATTTGATGAAAAACTTGGAGACCCGCAGGAAAACCAGGAGAGTTGGCAGGTATGTGAGTGATTGTAAGATTCATTTTTCTTTTATTCAGAAGGAGCTGCTGGGCTACAGGGGGTGTGTGTTCGATTTTTTTAGGGGGGAGGGGGGAGAGTGCACAGGTTATTGTGGGGTGGGGTTGGGGGTCCAGATGAAAAAAAAATCTCTAGATTTTAGATCTCTGGAGGTTGGCACCTCTCCATCTAACTCTAGAGTACATGCAGTAGCTTCATGGGTTAAATGTTTTTGATAACTAAAGTAACAATTAACCTACCAGGGCAAATACATGTTGTTTTTGCGGTCTACCATGTAACCAGTTCAGAAATCAGACAAAAACTTACTCAATTCATAGCTTGTCGAATGCATCCCCAATATCTTGCACAGAAACCAGGCAGTCTTTTCAAGAGCAAAAAATCCATTGAACCTATGAAAATGAGTAAATCTAAATTAATTTCCAGTAACACATATAATGCCTGTGATCTAAGATCTTTAGGGACCTTGTATCCAATAATACACTGTATGTACACGCATGAAATATGCATGTCTTTTTGTAATCAAGTGCCCCATGGCACAGAACCAAAGGGTTTTATCAACATGTACCCGTATAAATTCCTTCGATTCTTGCCACTTCCTACCGAAACTGATGTCTGACCTCTCTCTCTCTCTCTCTCTCTCTGTGAAATCCAAAGTCCAGATAGGTGCAACCTAATATCACAGGAAGCCCTGTCACCGCTGGCTGGGCACAGACTATGAGGTAACAGTCCATAAGCATAAGAGTTCCTTAGACCTCATTTAGAGGAGGGGAGGGGTAAGCAAATAAGAGTTGGCTTTTTCGTGCAGAACAAAGAGTAAAGATTGGTCTTTTCTTAAAAATACACTATTTTAAAGTTATGGATGAGTGACCTGGCCTATGAATGGCAGCAAGGATGGCAGTGACCTTTTTTTGATACAAACCCCTATATATTCTTTTTATGCGAATGAATACTAGTTAGGATCAGAAAAAACATGACTTAGAGTACAAATACACTGCAGCAGTTTGTGCCCTAAATATATTTCATAATTGTATCTTGTCAGTGGGTCATCAGGAATGTCATAGGTTTTTATACCCAGTTCTGAGGTAAAAACATTAAATTAATTTTACCATGACCGTGCCCCTTTAAGTTACAGTGTACATCTTGGATACTCTTTCCCTAAATTATTGGCTCACAAAATTCATCCCGGACGTTGCTAATAAGAACGGTGGTCGGTATCCGCCTCGTTCCTCGTATGGAATTGTTTGTGGCTTAAAGCGGCACTTGGAGGACGTAAATGGAGGGAATGCTTTGAATCCTTTAGACAGCAGTGATAAAAGGTAAGTTTGGAGAAGTTATAGTTTAATCCAGTGTGCTTTATGTGATACAGAAACTTGGAATGTTTACGAAATTTATGATCTACTACTTTTGAGGTTTGCTATTTTTCGTCCATGCTTAGACGCAGAAATGAAAGACGCCACGCACGAAGGTGTTTCTCTTGAAAGCAAGAAGGAGGAAAAGGAGGCAGTCACGGACGAAGAGGAAGAATTGTTTTGGAGTAAAGGACTGTTAGGCTGTGGAAGAGCTAAGTCTCTTTTAAATACTGTTTATTACTACAATAAAAAAATTTTTGGATTGAGGGGAAGCGAGCACAGGAAATTGAGTTTAAAGAATTTCGAGTTAGGTCCAAACTTTATTAAATTTGAGGAGAATTTGTGCAAAACATTTCATGGGGGCTTGACTGATCTGAAATATGTTCCAAAGAGAATCAAACATATTTGTCACAATGTCGGGGAAAAACACAATCCTTGTTTGTTAGAAGTATATCGAATGTATATTGGTTTCGTAGAGTGTAAAGCCAAGGAAAGTGATTGTTTTTACTTGAGGGCAGCTAAACATAAGTTTTCCTTTGAGAAAAGTCCAGTAGGAATTAACACGCTAAATGCAATCCTGCCAAATATGTGCAAGGAGGCTGGAATTAATCGGAAAAAGGCTCATTCTTTGCGAATTGCCTGTGCCACTAAGTTATTTAATTCAGGCGTTGAAGAAAAACTCATTCGTGAAAGGACCGGTCATAGGTGAAATGCCTTGTTAACCTACGAGAAACCTAGTTTAGAGTAAAGTGCTAAAGTGTCGAATCTACTTGGTCCTTGCACATCCAGCAGCGTAACAGAAGCTAGTGGTAGTGGTAGCACAGTTTCTGAAACTTTAGAAATTGTAAACAGTGCGCACGGAATGTTTAATTCAGGAACGTTTTTAATTGCACTGTAAACGTAAATGTGAACAGCAAACAATAGAAGTAATAAAGTTCTGTTGAAAATGTGTATTGCTTTTTCTAATTGATTTCCAAACACGCTGTTTTTTACTGCGGTGTCAAGGTGCATCCATGTGACCTGAATGCGGTCACACATTTGGTTTATCACTTGATAATTTATTAATGAGTTTGAGAATATTAAATGTTATCCAATCTGTGTTCAATTTCATTGATCAACATTATATGGACGAAATGAAAGCAACAAGATAATATAGCTCATGGTAACTCTTAGGTTGTGGGTCAGGTTGTTGAAAATTGAAGAAAATTAAATTTATCTTACAAATCTGACATGACAACCGTTAGGTAGAAATGTCTACCCTTCACCCTTTACTCTTGATCCATCACATCCCTTTTACCTGACCCTTACCTGTTACCCGCAACCCCTTGCTGTTACCCTTTACCCATGGAAAAGGTCTGCTGGAAATCAAAATTGCGGACAATCATCTGCTGTAGTTGATTCCAGTCTCCTACTCTGCTAAATTCAATGGCGGCTACGATTTTTCTGACCTTTTTGCTTTGTTTGTTAGTACTTTGAGCAATCATCCAGCATTCTGGGATGTATTAAAATTTTGAAAACGCATTTTATGGATATTTTTTGCTTGAAAAGGCAGTTTCTGTGTTGACACGATCCCTGGCACCGTTCACCATGAAGAGCATCTTGACGACCATTTCACGTCCATAAGATGCAAAGAAAATGTGCCAATCTTCATAATCTCCATAATATCAATGAAATTAATTGCCAACAAGTCAACCAAGCAAAGAGTGACTGAATTTTAGACGCTTTACACCGTGGTTGACTCGTGATCATTTGAATGTAATGGCCGCACAAAAACCTGGATCATATGGCCCGTACGGCCTCGTGCATGCTTTCATTGTTAAACTGTTGGGAAAATTCCCAGATGAGGGCACGAGCAGGAACACGTACTGCCCTGTGCTGAAAACACGTACTGCCCTGTGTAATGCAATTTTAGAGGATTTGGTTCCTTTTAAATATCCAAGTTATTTACAGCCAGAAGAGCAAAATATGTGAACAACATATTAAATAAATTTTTTTCTTACAAATTTTTGTAACTTATTTTGTCCAAACTTCATAGGCTAGGTCGTAGCGCTCAGTCTGTGCCAAATATTTTCTTGTCCAGTCCTCTCACTTAGTCATTGTCAACATATAAGTACATAAAATTCACCAAAAACCGCATGATACGCAGGATAAGAGGCGTTATCACAAAAGGAGACTCGAGTAGCCAGTCAAAGCCTCAATTAGCTGGCCATTTCTGGCTCTAAAAGCCTATTAAAGTACAGTGGCACAGTGGTGAGAGCACTCGCCTTCCACCAATGTGGCCCGGTTTCGATTCCCAGGCTCGGTGTCATGTGTGAGCTGAGTTTGTTGGTTCTCTACTCTGCACCGAGAATTTTTCTCCGAGTAATCTCCTCAAAAACCAACATTTGATTTGATTTGTGTTTATCGTTAATTTCAGTTTACAGTGTCTCCAGTTAGTGCTCCAGCGCTAGTACCACTAGACACTCAAATAATTTAAGTTCCTTTCCTTTCAAATTAAAATTTTAGATTTTCTGTGATGTTTGTCTCCATAACAATTTATCTTATCGCTGTTTTCTTGTACAACATGACATCATATAGTATATATCAGGACGTGAACAATCGATGAAACCGATGATCAGAAAATCAATCTATCAATCAATGACAATCGATGCCTTGTTAGTTAATTGATACTCACACAAAAGTGGTCGCAACTCATCGATTGTCATCGATTGGCGTAAAAAAAATCTCGGTATCTCACACGTTCCAGCATGTACGTATACGCACTCGCAGTACGCACAAATGATTGAGATTTGAATTCGTTCACCGGATTGTTTGTATGCAGTTACAATCGATGTCAATTAACTGATTGATTGGCATCGATAAAATCGATAAAAATTGATAATCGATGAAATCGATAATCACAAAAAACCTGTGCATCGATTGTTCATCGATTATCGATATCAATCGATTAATTGGCATCGATTGTTCGATTGATTTTCCGATCATCGGTTTCATCGATCGATTGTTCACGTCCTATAGCGTTAGCGAGTCGATTTCCCTGGTCTTCTTTTAGCTTGGTTAGGAGGGCATTGTGAATCATTTACCTCAACGCCAGCAGACGCTGTATTTGGATAACTGTTCCTTTGTTAATTCGTTGGCACTATTTCAGAAATTCCATAACATGTCATTTGCATGCGCGAGTGTCGCGTAAATTACATGTACGATTCATCCCCATGCAATTTTATTTAGTCGTATGAATTTGCTACAGCACATCACATTCTTTTAAGGACGTCAAACCGAAGGGGGCATTCTGTAAGTAATTCTGGGATATGAAAATCAGTCTTACCTTCTTGCATACTAATGATTCAAACGACCTTGTAAATTGTCACGCGAAGTTTATCTGGAAGGCCTAGGCGGAAGCTATCGCCGGGGAGGCCTTGAGCGCCAATGAATACTGTACGTAACTCCGAGTCTACATTATCCGAGGAGTTCGTTCCTTAGTACGATCATAACTCAACTTATAATTAAAGGACGGCAAATTGAGGCGATCAGTGTCAAACTCAGAGTGCAGAGCAATTGCAAAGACCAACGTAAATGCAAACACAGTAATGAGTGTGGCAGTCACGTGTTATATAAAAGTCACGTGGTACCCATGATTGCGACATCTGGAAGGTACTACGTGGTGTAAGCCCGCACAAACCATCCCGAGCGCCTTCTTATCACAGTACAGTATGGCGCCCAGTTCTCAGCCACCAAAAACAGGGTCGTAACGAGGTATATATGGGATCAGGGATCAACAGCCTTTTTAGGGGGGGGATCAGGGATCACAGCTCCGGGATCTGGGATCACAACCCGTGATATCGGGATCAGCAGTGTCTTTGTGGAATCAGGGATCAGACTTAACAAATTTTTGCGGGATCAGGGATCAAAATTCCGGGCAAAAATACGGGATCAGTTATGAAAAAATATACCTCGTTACGACCCTGAAAAAACGTAAACTTGTATTTCTTGCCTTGGAATAGCTGTAAGGACTTGAAATTTCAAAGACAACTAGCTTCAGCATTCAGTTAACACATGTAAAGCTATCGGCTGCTCAACGCTGTTTTCTCCGGAGTTATAACGAAAATGGAGGCTTCGTTCGTGGGCCCAGTTATCGGCCAGCGAGCCCAGTTCTCGGCCACAAAAGAGTGCGCTCGATTCCTTAGAATAAACAACGCTTTATCACCATTTTTTGTTGTCAAGTCACTAATAAGGCTTGTGTTTGATATTTCGACCAAAAAGTATCCTTAACGAGCTTTGTTTCATGTTAGAAAAGGAAGTTTTTTGCACACCTAATTTTTCTCTTAATTGCTCCATGACAAGCGAGGCTAAAAAAAGAGTTGGGTATTTCAAAACGGGGTCCGGTAAGTCCCAACTCATAGTTTTAATTCATATCTACTGTCAGAACATGCCACCCTATTACAGCTTTACTGCTCGCATCATCACTGGGTGCCCTCACTCCCAAACGCCCCCAGGAGGTGAAACGAGTAGGAGCCATGGCAAGACACTGGCCATCACTGCGGTCGGCCTGATAGGTTTCATTTTCGGCCCCGGAGCCCTCCTTTTCTTTTGGCCACGTGGTCGGATGTGACCAAAAGAAACGAAGGGCTCTTGGGACGAGAATGGACACTTCCTTCCAGTGCCGACTTGAAACGATCCCTCAAAAGCCACTGTGATTGTCATAGCTCAATGACATAACGAAAGGCTTTGAAACTAATTTCTTTTACTAATTACAATTCGAAATAAGACTACTGCCTTGGAAATAACCAGTGTAAAATTGCATCTTTCAAGTAATAACTACAAAAGTTCATTTGATCTCTACAAGTAACCATTGACGAAAGTTACCTTTATGTTTTCCCAGCTAACTTGTTAACATATTAGATTTCTAAGCCCTTATGTCTTCAAATTTCTTCGAAGGACTTGAATGAAATTTCTGACGTTGAGTGACCTTGGAACGACTTGGTCAAAATTTGAGAAAACATCCAAGACCAATAAATATTAACGTGAATTAATTCTTCTGGGTAAATCACAAGTTGAGACCTTCTTGGCCTGCTTAACCTGATTTACCTTCTAGGCAAGTAACTTTAAAACGTTAGGAAATAAGAAATCTACATGCGACAACTGCCACTCAATAAAATTGCATAAGAAAGTGTTGGCTTAAATATACAAGGGGGGATACGTGTTGAGATAAACTATTGTTACTTATTGTACCAAATAGAGCTTTGTTTGAAGTCAAAACAAGGATATCTTTTGTTACAGTGGTTGGAACCTCTGAATAGCCAAAAGAACTTTTGGAAACAGATACCTTTCCAAAGTGTCTTTTCTTTTCGTGGTGCTACAAAGATCTACTTTATGTATGGCAACCTAGGACGTGCGGAAAAAATGTTCCTTCAGTAACAGGCAACAACCGTTATGTTACATTTTCAGTAAAAACATACTTCAAAAATGCAAGAACGAGAGCATACATATGCGCATGATTAATACAACTAGATTGCTTCAATCTGACAGATTAATCATGCGAGGGTTGACAGACAGCTGCATGGCGTATAGGAACTGTCCTTGTTCCTGGGCAGCGGTCTCTCTTGAGGCTTAACCAAACTAATGTAGTTCCACCATTGTGCTACTACGTCACAATTCTGGTTCCCTTGCGTCACTCACAACGCCTGAGCTCCGACACCAAGTTGACCAACACGCTCTATAAAAGGAGCTGTAACTGTGGTCGTAGATTACTTGCCACTCTTCCAACAAAGCATACAAGGCTCTGCGAAATTCAGTACTACAATTAAAAAGACAGCTGCTTGCAGGCTTGAATTCGTTTGTGCTATTTTACAACACGTTCCTTGGTTTCCAGATCTTGAGTCATCCTTGATCGCCATGGAAGAATGTTTTACAAACTCCGAGGTCTTCGACAGTCATCTTCAATGACAACCAAACACAAATTCCAACGAACGCATGGGACGGAGTTGTTTCATTCATATTGCGTCTGACGCTTTGACAGAAAGAAAACATCATAGGTGTCACGGCAATTAATTTGCTGATGCGGTAGGTTTTTCAAACTTGAAAACAAATCACCTCTAGAAGAATAAAGATAATTAGTAATTCAAATGTGTTGACATCAAGAGAAATTTAAAAGGTCATCGTCTCACTTGCACTTGCTGTCTATCACCCGAAAAGCTTGTGAGTAAATTTCCTGATTTTGCTCATAACACCCATCGATTCAATCACTTGTCTGTGCGAAAACAATGATTGAAGATATTTGACTTCCTGTTTGATGTACCAGATTAAGATTAAACTAATGGTATTGGGAGTCATGGCATAATTATCGGCGCAAAATGTTAATCATGCAGAATGACTAAACGAAATCAAGTAACTGGTCGGCACAAGTTACTAACGCTAAAGTCCTTATAAGAATCTGGTTAGTTAATTACTGTTTACAGTCACGGGTAAATTACCTAAAAATTTCTGACTTTAAGAAAATGTTTTCTAAAAACATTTCCCATACATTAGATTACAGTACAAGCCCCAGTTGTTCAAACAATGGATAGCACTATCCGCCGTATAAATCACTATCAACTGGATAACTCAATTAGTTTTGCTAGTGCGCTATCCATCGTTCGAACAACTGGGGCCACAACATTTATTTCTTACATTCATTCTGCATACATTACATTAAAACGGAAAAGACTCGCTGGAAGAAAGAGTCGGCGCCTTCTTTATACCCAGTTGTTTTAGTCAAGCCGACGATAGCAATGGGAATGAAGTTCACTATTACAAAACCCAGGGCCCGGTTGTTCGAAAGCCGATTAACCCTAATCCCAGAGAAAAAATTAACCAAGGAAATTATTTTTCTATTCCCAAATGTTGTTCAAGGCTGAAAATCGGCAAAACTTTACATAAGAAGAAGTCAACCTTGGAAAACAAAAATAAGCAAAAGAAACTTTCACCAAGAAGTTGAAAATATGAAAATAAAGTTTACGCTAATCCTGGATTAAGTTAATCGGCTTTCGAAAAACCGGGCCCAGAACATTTTCCAGAACAAAATAGAAGAAATTTGATGGCGCTTCCCTCTTTTGTCTTCGAATCAGATGATACGAAAGTGAGACAATTTTCTCCTCGTAAGCGACAATTTGCGATCCTAAGCTAGGAAATTGCAAAATCGCTACAAAAAACAACAAGGGACTGACTGGACAGCTTATACTCTACTTTAAGAGAATCTGGTAGGTGGGTACCTGCAGTGTTCCGAAGCAACCGCTGTTACGTTCCAACTTTCATTCTCTCGAGCTTTTTTCCACACCATAGAAGCTGACAGTTACTTCTATGAGCGAAAGTGATGGAGACGTTACCACATATCTGCTGAAGTCGTATCTACGGCGGCCATTTGTAATTTGTGAATCGTTAACTTTCAATCTCAGTGTCTTAAGTGATTGACTTTTCACTGCTTCCTCCAAAAGACCATATAAAAGGTCTTCACCTCGTTTGCCGCACAAGTTGAGGGTCAAATTAAACGTAGTTAAAGACTTAAATTGAAAAAAAAATCCTTCGAAGACACTAAGAGGACATATATCGCCGTAGTTATTAATTGTCAGAGAGAAATTATTTAGTGAGTTGTTTTCCCAGCTCTTGTCAACTCCCCAGTGAAGGGTTAATTCGCCAAAGTTGTTAATTGTCAAAGTGAGACTCTTCAGAGATTTCTTACGTGCCAATCCTTCGCCTGTACCGTCTGTCCACGAATCCCATACCATTGAGTCGCTGTTAACTGTTAGAAAGAGATTCTCCACTGATGTGCTACGTGCCCAATCAATGCCCAGTTCATTTGCAACTTCGTAAGCGTTGTTTTCAATTACCACAGTGAGATTCTTCAGTGATGTGTTGCGTTCCAAACCACTGCCGAGGCTTTCTCTCCATTTACCGCTCTTCTTCTTGTAGTAGTGAATTGCTAGGGTAAGATTCTTCAGTGATGTGTTGCGTGCCAAACCATCTCCCAGGGGGAGTGCCCATGAATAGCTCGTTTCGTCGTCGTCGTCGTCGAATGTCAAACGGAGATCATTCAGTGTGGTGTTGCTTGCCAAGACGTGATCAAGACCATCTTCTGGTTCACGACTGAAGTTGGAATTGCTTGCTACTCCAGCGTGCACGCCGTTGCCCAAATCACTGTTTTTAAGAATTTCCTTTCCTGGCAAAACATTGCACTCTTCAGCCTCGTCGTCGCTCTCAATACTGATTCTAGCACTGAGATTATGTTTCCTGGTATTTTTGGCTTCCTTAAAGAGCGCAACGAGAGAATCAAGGTTGTCAATAGAAACAAATTCGTTGTCATGCGATTCTTCTGGAGGAGCAGGAACGTCACAAACATTAAGGGTAACTGTTGGATTCTTGTCTAATTCAAGTTCTTTGAAAAGAGTTCTCCCCTCTTTGGTTAACTCTTCCCAAGTGTTGATAGTTAAGGAGGACAGTGTATTTCGTTCGTCAGCCCATCTTGCTGTAAAGTTAGCAATGTCATTGGTTAACTTTCCGTGAATGTCCAATGTCAGGTGAGACAGTGGGCTGCACAATAAATTTTCGTGTAAAGCTTCTGCACCATCACCACCCAACTCTCCCCAGACATTTAGAGTAACATTTTGTCGTACGCGTGAGCCACCCATAATCCCGAAAGGACGAAAATGTGCCACCTGACTGGCTGTCACTTTGCTGAAGGTATTAGGGTGGATTGTAATTAAAGCGGGTGTTTTCTGTCCGAATCGTGAATGCAGATTGTTCCCAACAGCCTGCCAATTATCAGGAACCTCTCCACGAAGAGAAACAATAAACTTAGTACGGGAATTATTTCCTACGATACCTCGCTCTATTAACTTAGCACCATGAAGATTCAGCTTTCCACTGACACACAAATCAACTTCCTTAACTGCAATTTTACCTGCAAGGCCTCTTGCTAGGACTACAGCAAGCGAGTCTTGCATATCTCCGTAGATATATAAAGAGAGAGAGGACAAAAATTTGTTAAATAAGAGATTCTCTAAAGCTTGTAAAGCAGCTGGACTTAATGAACCATGAATTCTGACACCGACAGTCGACAGTGGTGTATCCGCACATAATCCAGCGTCAAGAGCCTTGGCCCAGCCATCGTCACTCTCATCGAACAAAGCAAATGTCAATTTCTCTAAGGTTTTGTTTGTTCTTAGGTATTCAGCAACAATTTCCCACTCAACTGCAGATGGTAGCGTCAATTCGGACAAAGATGTGAAATTGGAAATTTCTTTAAAAAACTCAGGTTCCCTGAAAATGTACTTGTCTGCAAGGAAGTAAAGAGATGTTACATTCGGAATAGACGCAAGCTCCCTAAAAACGGTAAAATGCCAAGACATCGTTATTTTAAGGTGAACTTCAGCTGGTTTAGAAACCTCGGGAATTCCTGTGCAGGTACTTAGAAGTCTAACTAAGTTGCCACCAACATAATTGCCGGATTCATCGGGATTTACAAAGAACTGTAGGACCCGTGGAAAAGGTAAGAATGAAAACAGAGTGTAAGCCATTTGTTCAGGGTTCCCACTTTCACTAAAGCTCTCAAGAAAGAATTGCGTTTCTTCTGCATCGCATTGGAGCCAGTCCCAGTAACTCTTTAGTTCCTCACCAATTTGGGTGAATAGAGTACTTGCGTCCTCAAGCAGTATCCCACACACAAATAAAAACACTTGCCGAAATTTTGTGACCACCTGATAAAAGCTTAAGCGCTTAAATACTTTAAACTGGTTTCTTCGCAACTTATGCGCAATATAGAACGCAGCCATGTACTCTTGGAACGACTTGTGAAGAAAGAAGTATTCATGATTTGGTTTCAATCTCTTCAAACTTTCTTCTTTGAATACAAGGCCGAGATAACGAACTACTAATTTGTCATCACTTCTTTCAAACTTTGTTAATTCATCTTCCCGAAAACTATGACGATCATTCAGCAAGCATTCCCAAGCCAGCTCTCCAAGAACAAGGATATTTGCTTCAAATTGCTTTTCCAAATCGCTGTCCTCTTCACAAGCCTTCAAACTGTTCTTCTCACAATATCTTCTCAACAGACACCGGACAATGATTTGATAGAGATTAGTACGGGAAGACGGCAGTTTTCCTTCATGATCTTCATAAACAACGCAAAGGAGAAGTAAATTTAGAGGATTTTTTTGCAGGGCATGCAAGAAAGTGTTTTCTTTTGTTTCCTCAATGAGCCTCTCTCCCTTGGATGGATCAATATTCTTAAAATGCTTCCTGATGTACTCAAAAGAATCTTCTTCAGTGAATCCTTCAATCTGAACACAAATATCAAATACAAATTCTTTCCGGGCTTCAATTCCTTTTTCTTGTCGAGTTGTGGCCAACACATAGCAAAACGGTAAAATACTTCGTTTGAGAAGTTTGTTCACATGATGCTGTGATTTTTCAGGGAGCTCGTCCAATCCGTCCAAAATGATAAGAATTCTTTCCTGGTTAACAAGGTCCGTGATAAAGTTCAGCAGACCTTCCTTGGTCTTTACCGCGATGTCGTCGGGTAGGAGCTGTTCACTAATGGCTTCCATTATGTCTCCGTCCAAGTCTCTGCATTTGAGCAACAACACAAGTTCGAAGATAGGGAAGGTAGGAGGCATTGATTCCTTCGCCCAGTCATAAGCAAGTTTAAGACAGAGTGTGGTTTTGCCGATTCCCGGATTTCCCTCTGCTAGGGCCATGGAACCTTCGCCTTCACAACTGAAAATTTTACCCAAATCTATTTCCAAGCTTGCAGGGTGAACAATCCTTTTCGGTCCTGAGACAATTTTTAGTCTAGTGTAGACATCATCCAGATGAAACTTCATGGCTTTGCTCCAAAGAAGCGGACTGAACTCAGCTCGCCTTTTGTACACTTGTCTGAGCAATTTCCTGACGACCACGGTGTCAGCAATGGCGGCTGGAAATAACGCATAACAGGAGCCCATCAGATGGGCACCTGCAAAAAGGTAGTACAGAATTAAAATATTGTTTTGTTGGAGGTTAATAAATGGAACCTCAAGACAAATTTTAATATAAACCGTCACTAAAACATATGCCAACATTTAACTAGACTGCCAGCAGCCCCTTCTTAGTCAGTCGATTCGCCAGCTTTAGTCACGCAAAAACGAGCTCTGTTACTATCCACACCGTTTTTGTTCCTGGAATGTGAACACACAATTTCCAAGCCACGTGACTTGTGGTAATTGCAAAATCATTACAGTAACGGGAAATAATATTTTTAGACAACGTTCTGGTAGCCGTCGTCGTCGTCTTGCTTAAGTAAGGCTGGTTTTCAGTAGGGACGGACTTTTAACAGCGCTTATATGTATGACCTAGTAAAAATCAAATATCGGAGTCGTAAGCGGGAAACATAAGCCCGACGGAATCGGAGTGAAAACTAGATTGTCTGAGTCGGAATTAGAAGCCGAAGAACCCACCAATCACAATACTATTCCGCTTCTGCTTCCGACTCCGAAAGTGCAGTTTTCACTGGATCATGAGCGACGGAGTCCTAAGCGGAATCGGTATTCTGCTTCCCACTCCGACAATTTCATTTTCACTAGATCGTATCGCTCTGCTCTTCTGATTACGACTCTGACTCCGTCACTAGTGAAAACCGGCCTTTAAGCTCCCTAATGTTTTAGTTAGTGGAGAGAAACCCCTTTTTGTAAGGTGGATTCTTCTGTCAACGCCTATTAGGGAAGCCACAAAGGTTGCTAGTGAAACTAAATATTATTAAATAACCGCAACGTCAACGGAAATGTCATTCCAAAATAAAACTTAGCGCAGTCGCAAGGTTTTTTTGATTATTCCGTCTAGTTTACCTTTACGGGCAAACTGTTATCCAGTAACTGGATGGGTACGAACGATATTAAAGTCAAAATAGAAAATGGATGGTTCATTGTTGTATGCTCACGTTGTCGTCAAAACCTAAAATTTGGTGATTTCACGCCGTTGTTTTGTGGAGTACGTCAGAGAAATGCACGAAAATTCGTGTTGCACGTGCAGCACGTTTATTTTTCCTTTTTAAACCAATAATATTCTTTCTTCGTGGCATTGCCGTAGCTGTAGCCGTCGTCTTGCTTAAACTCCATAGTTCTGTTTGGGCAACGGCGACGAAAACGTCACCTCAAAAATATAACGCAGCTATTACAACGGCTCTCGGAATTGGTTCAGAAAAAAATGAACACAAAGAACGATAGAAAAGAAACAATGAACCCTAACTCTAAAAACAATAGAGCTGCGTCCTAAAGGGATCCAATGAACTTAGAGTTTGTGAAGATCTGCGTCCTATCTCGAAAATTTGGTGACTTCACGTTGTTGTTTTGTGGAGTACGGCAATGAAATGCACGGAAATTCATGCCGCACGTAAATATTCCCACACAAGAACGTATGTGGCGTTACTATAGTGTTTATTTTGGTCTTCATTTCTGGTAGCGCTAAAAAAGGCGGAGTAAATTTCTCAAATTATTTGCCAGCTTCTACGTTTCGTTTCCCATTTCAGACCAAGTGATGTTCTCAAGGGAATTCTCCTTTTGTGTTTTCATAAGTTATTCGTACATAAGCATGCGCATA
This sequence comes from Montipora cactus, assembly GCA_014634245.1. NCBI lineage: Eukaryota > Metazoa > Cnidaria > Anthozoa > Scleractinia > Acroporidae > Montipora > Montipora cactus. The sequence goes on from BLFO01001694.1 coordinate 291,814, forward strand.
AGACGACAATTGAAAGAAACTGTCCTGAAGAGTAACATCACCTGGTCTGAAATGGCAAAACAAATCGTACAAGCTAAAGAAGTCAATTAGATTAACACGGAAATTCCGAACAAGTCGGCTACAGAAACGCCTGCAGTCTCTTCTTCTCGCACTTTCGTCTCGATTGCGGGACTTAAAAGGGACTAAGAAAAAAAGGTGTTCTAAAAGTTTTTTAAAGATATTTGGAAAAACTTGTCTTCAGACAACCACACTTACATTGCTAACTATCTTTTCTTCATTAGAGATGATTAGTTTAGAAATCTGGGAGACACTACTGTCCTACATGCGAACTGTTCACTTCCGCTTGCCGTCCGAGTCTGGAAACGTGGCGTGCTTAATTAAGCTCCATAGTATTTACTTTGCGTTGCGAGAGACCTTGATCTTTAAAATCACGCATTTTCTATAAAGTCACCGTGAAAAACTAAACATGAAGCCTTACCTTCACAGATGTGAAGAGAGGGTGTTTTCTCCAGGTTTTCTGCAGCTTGTCTTTCTGCTACGCCAACTTCGAAGAAAACAATTACAGTTACACAAGATATATGCACACACACTTATAACAGGGGCGGGCTCCTTTTTTCTTCTATTTACCTGCTTTTTATTGTATTTTTATTTTTGCTGGAACAGCTACTGTTTACCTGACGTGAACATTTTTATTCATGCTTATCACATACGGGGCAAAATTACTGAATTCTGATTGGCTGAGACGGAAGGGTTATTTTCTTAATCACGTGGGCACTTGTGGTAATCAAGAGGGCATGATTAATTGATCCTGGTTACAAGCAGATTCTTCTTCCAGATTCTGACTCTGATTTAACTGCCTTTTTCCACATGTAAAAATATACAGTTTAATTAAATTAAGCTATATTTCTGTTGACAGCATCGATTTATTAAATGGAACTTTAAAGTGCTACTGTGACGAAATTTGAATCTTCCCTATCGAAGCCATTTTGGCACATAAACACGTAGTCTGTACGAGAAGAAGAATGCTGTTTACCATTTTCAAATATCTCTTTTTGTTCTGGAGATATTCAAGTTTTTTTAATATGCAAATTAGCCAAGTGATGACGTCATAAACCCTACCAAATTTTGATCAAGTATGATGGAGAAAGATATCTCAGCCAATTTGTATCAGAAATACTTGGTTCTTTGCACTAAGATTCTAGTAAATGTGTTCCACAATATGAGCATACCATTTTTGTTACCATGGCAACATACTGGGTTCCAGACCTCCCTGATATTAAAAGCTTTGCAGACCACCTTTGGCGTTCTGTTTTGATATTTGCAAATGGTGCCTCATCTGCATGATCCTGCCAGCATATAAAGATGTTAGGTCGAGTTTGTGGCCTTGGTAAATGTATTTCTAGCCTGAGATCACCAAAATATTGAAATCAGGTTGGAGGGGACTGGAAAAGAGTGAGTTGCCATGGGAACCAATTTCTTTACAGTCGTAGGTGTGTTGCCTTCAGAACTATCAGCTCACCAAGTTTCAATGGTCTCTGTTGCAAATTGACCGAGATAGCTCTATTTATATTCTTGATGTTCTACTGGGTTGGGTGAATGACGTCATCAGCCTTCTCATTTGCATATTTAACACATTTTTCAAACTTAAATATCTCTGGAACCAATGCAGATATTTCCAAACGGTAAACAGCGCTTCTAATGTTTCATGGTACTCTATGTGATAAACCAAAAAACTCAAGGGATAAAAATTTGATCACAGTAGCACTTTAAACGCATGAAAATAAGTTGATCGTCATTTGTCGTGGCATTGAACAAACTTTCCTCGATGATTTTGCCCTTTCTGTGATAACCATGTAATCGCAATGTGCCCTTGTGCAATTAAGGATTAATTTCACTTGTATTTTCATCATGATATAACAACACTTGACAGACCATTACCTTTTCCCACTTGATTGCCTATTATTCTATCATTTATTAACAAATAATAAACGCTATACAGGTACCTCTATACACAGGTCTGTCATGTGTATCTCCAGTAGTTGCCAAGTGACTGCTTGTCATTGATGAAGCCTCAGAAGCTGGATGGATCTCTGCCATAAGAATAACACGTATGTGTACTGTACAGTTATTTTCTATCGGGAGATTTTTCTCATCGTATTCAAATTTAGATGCTTTTGTCTGAATTAGAATTACCACGTCTTGGTGATGCAACCTTCAATTGCGCACACTATGGTAACCATAATAGATGCATATCATGATGAAGTGTAATACGATCGTCGGGTATGTGTGGATATAATCGACCTTCGTTGGTGACTTTCGGTTCGGTTTTTGTCACTTCAAATTACGGTGGAATAATGGGGGTTTGCTTTGAAAATTTAAGAAATCAGATTAAAACGAAAACAGATCAATTTTTTCTTTATATTCCCTGAATATCTTTAAAAAGCATTGACTTGTCTGGACATCGCCCTGCAATTACAATAATCAATACAATGTGGAGTACATGTAATCGGAGTTCCTAAAAAAGGACACAAACAAAAAAGAAAGAAAAACACTACCCATCGACAAGTCACTTCTGAAAATAGTTTTTCACGTTCATTCAACGTCATGGATACCACTTGTCCAGGACGTTCAATATGAATGAGACGTGACAGACGACTATGCGGTTTGCCGTCCAGCCAAACTCTTAAATTCAGTAGCAGCTGAACAGTTCCCTTGAAACACTGCAGCACCGAAAAACCAAACTCCACGCTCCTCTTAGCAGTTGCTGCTGATAGAACGAAACTTCCACCGAAAGTAATTTACTTACGACCGAAGAAAAAGAAGAGATGAAAGAAACGATTGATTCCGACAGCGAAGAAAATGAGATACAGGGCAACCTGTCCGGAATTAGGGCACCGAATTTGACTGACTCTTTCCGCAATTACCGTGACAAAGAAACCAAAGAGCTTCAAGCGGTGAAACTTTACGCCCTACCAACCACCGGTGGAAGATACATTGTGGCTAAATTTTAGCTCCTTAGCGCTGTTTTGCGGTAAGATATTACAGTTTTGCAAAAAGTGTCCGGAAACAGGGCAACTAACTGTATAAGTTGATATCCCACATAAGCAAGATTACAAAACAAGCAGCTCCTTTGTATGCCACCAAAAAACTAAAAGTTCACAAGCGAATAACCTTTTCGTTTCTTAGTGTTTTGTTGAGCTCCTATGCAATTGTGTGCAAATTTAGCAATGGACCGAGAAAGACAAATTTTTAGTTTCGGTTAAAAGCTGGATAACCCTTGTTTACTCTGATATTAATCTACGCTAAGCTTGTCTTATTGCCTGTGAAACACGGAAAGATAAAATCTTTCGATCAACCCATTCCCTAATGAACTCGATAGGAGGCCTTACCTCTGCAGGTGTCTGTATCATGCCTTTGCTTCTTTGATGGTGGGGTGTCACTTGGATGTAACGGTCTTTTTCCATTTTTATCTAAGGAACCCAGAGTTAAAATGTGATCAGTGTCAATCAAGCAACTTCCTTTACAAGAGAATCTACACACAAAGTGACCATATCCAGGAATGTTAATTGTAGATTAGCAATGAACAATAAGACTTCACCTGTGCAATCAATCCCAGCTCGAGTGGGTTCAACATAAGCTTCAGATACCACAGTACTAAGCAAGTATCTCCTTGTCAATGATGAGTCTCGTCCACTTTCCGTTGCATGAGTACTTCCTACCAGACAAATCATCGACAGCATCTTAGTCCGTCACGTACTGTACAAACAATTGCTTAAAAAGATTTGTGCTCAATTAGAATTAACTCTTTCTGAGAGTTGATTGGATTAAATCGCTAAATCGCCAATAGAGCCAAATTAGTTACATAGCACACGCATGTCTGCTCCACATGCATGGATGCAAATAAAGCGTTATGAAATGCAGAAACAAGGGCTGAATGCAACTCCACAAACAAATGACTGGTACCATCCCTTGTGTAAGAACTGAGTGATCGTCGCACTTAGAGCTGTGGACAATTTAAGCAATATTATCGCTTTATAGACATCGGAAAAATACATTCATTTCATTCATCGAGTCCTTAACGAGAACAAATAAGCCCAACAAACTGACCTGCTACCAACTGCAAGGCTTCATAGCTCAGTTGGTAGAGCATTACACCAGCATCGTAGTCAGCTCAGTCAGATCCTGAAAGTGTGTTTGCTTAAATCCTGACTGGCAAAATTTTGAGCTTTGACTTTTACCCAAAGGGCGTTTACTTCGAGTGCAAGTTTTATATTTCACGGTCTGCCATTACTCACATTAAAAACTGACCGATTGGACCTCAAAGGGTTTGATCCAGGGAAAAGTGATGTCATTTACTCACTAGATTAAAGCTTCAGCGTGTGAATGCAGCTTATCATAATTCAAATTATATGCAACAAGTGATTTTAAAAGTCAAAAAGCCCAAAACTCTCGTGCTGCATATTAATTCTGCAGCGTACACACACATTCCATTTTTAAACAAGTGAGCCCTGGTTGTCATTTTCTCCTCGATTCAGCTCTTTAAAGATCTTAAAGTTAGTAATGGGAAACCATTAAATAGGATAATTCCAGTTAAAATAAACAGATGTCTCTTTGAAATCAAGGCTGAAGACTTTGGTCGCTTAGTGTTTAGTTAACATAGTTTTGAAATCCAAAGAAAAACAATTGATTTTTTGGCCACAGGGGCACCTTACACTGTCCAGCTAAGAGTGAGGATCACTCAGTTCTCTCATTCATCTGTAACCCGCATTTCAAATAATTATACATTCTTTTCATTATCATTCCTTGTGTTTTAAACTGAATGAACTGATGCCTATCAAGTTTTAAGACAACTCATAATTTCTTGCACAAAAACAACTTCTGTCGAATTTGCCTTGAGGACCAGTCCATGCATGTTCATTTACAACTTTCCCAAGATGAACCAAGCAACATGTCATTATTTTCAATTACCAAAAATGCTATCAGACATCCTTTTCACCAGTTCATCACACTGTTCCTTCCAACAGTACTTCTTTGCATATTGTGCGCGAAGATCCGCGGTCTCTTCTAGCCGAACATCCCTGCTCTTTTCACGGACACTTTTAATTGCCTTGACCCATTCAGCAGAATCTTCAGAATTTACTACACAGCTTGAACCATGTGGCACCTTCTGCAGAGCATCTCCTAAACCAGAATTTCCACTAACAAGGATAGGAAGACCTGCGGACAATGCTTCAAGCGCGGCCAAACCAAAACCTTCAGTTCTTGATGGCATTATACAAAGATCTACTTCGCAAAACAATCTGCCTAGATACTCTCTGCTTTCCTTAAAAGAACGAACTGTTAGCTGTCTTCGTGCAATGCCATGCTGACACAACTTCGCTGCTACCTCCTCCTCTTTTCCAGGTGGTGCCCCGACAAAGGTCAGTTCATAAGATGCCTCATTCAATTCAGAAATGGCTTTGGCTGCAATGTCGTATCCTTTTAAATCAAAATCTTTAGTGTCTCCACGCCCAAAAACCAAAACACAAAATGTCCTTCTTTCTTGAGCTGCTTGCTTTACCAGAGAAAATTCAGAAAAAATGCTGGGTGTGACTTCAAATACAGATTGGTCTCTCTGGCAGTGACGGAGATGACGTGAGTACTGATCAGCTAACTTGGGACCAACTGCTACAACCTCATCTGCCAACTTACACAGCTCTATTTCTGCCTTGTGCTTTTCCTCTGCTCTTGAAATTGCATTTTTGTATGCTTTGAACCTTCCTAGGTCTTCAGGGTCTGTATGCACAACTTGCACCCACTTACATTTTAGTTGCTTCTGAATGAGTTGCACTTGTCGTCCAAGTATTAGCCCATGTCCAATCACATAATCGATCTCGTGGTTTTCTGGTGCAGAGAAAAGCCATTCATTGGGTTCGACTCCTATCAATTCTTTTGCTTTTATGAGCTTAACATGGTATCCCTCAGCAATCCTCACATCTTCTTCACTACAACAAGGAAGGTACATACTGACTTCCACATTCTGATGTTTTGCCAACTGAATGGCAAGCTCTCTGTTGATGGTCGACAAGCCTCCTTTTGTCGATTTCCATTCACTGCTCAGGAGAGTAACCTTAAGTTTCCTACTTGGTGTTTGGCCTGACCTGCTTTCGTGGCCTCCCTGCAATGCAGAAGATGACGTGCTAGGTAAGGAGGTATCCTGTAATAAACACAAGATAAAATAAAATTAACTACATGGTAGTTAACCCCAGCCCTAACTCTAACCCAGACCTAATCACACCCCCTACCCCCACCACTCAACCCTTACCCCTCAGCCCCATCTCCTACCCCTGGAATAAACAAGGGGCTTCAACATAAACCTAAATTTAGCCACCTTGGAAATGATCAAGGGTGTAACCCGAATTTGACCCCATTGCTAATGGTGTTTGTTCCTAAAAAAAGTGGTGCTGCAGCCATGGTTGAGTACACTGCACAGAAATCGGAGGGTCTTATCAACTGACTTAATTAAAATCAGTTAAGAAAATCTCTGAGGTAAAAAGCGACATTAATTAACGAATTACCCCTCACCCCCCGCAGTCATGCTGTGTGAAAGGTTTGAGAGGAAATCTTCCAAGAGTCTTTAAATGTTTTTGATGAGGGATGCAATGCTGGTCAACAAGAGTTCTAACAGAAAGTGCATCAATTATTAATGTCCAAGCTTGGAAAACATGTAGCCCTTCTGCTTTCCCCCTCCAGAGTTGACTTCGGAGGCTGGACATTACTGTGAGTTACCGTAAAGACAGGTTAACGTGAAGAAATATAAAATTAATGACAGTGTAAAGTGGTGATGAGACAAGAGGACATGGGACAGCAGCTGTTAGTTTTGAATGGTGAGAATTTAGATTATGTCAAAGTTTGATATATTGGTACACTGTATGAGTTTGTAGCAGTAGTAAATGTAGAAGTAGAACCGTACATGTAGGAGTAGGAGAAGTAACAGCAGTAGTAGTAGGAGTGGAAATGGTAGTGTTAGTGGTATATTTTGCAGAGAATAAGCACTGACTGAGAGAGTGGTTTACATTAATAAAAATGGATGACTGACCATTTAGTAGCAGAATGCATGGGCTACATGTATAATATGGAGGTTGACTAAGCAAACTGCACTCATCAACACCATGTTTGCTCCATTTTCATTCAGCGTAAGAAATAAATATATGAATATTTATGTCGGCTGCCCAGCTGCACTGAAACCATAGCACAAACTCTCTAAATATTTAAAGAACGTTCCAGTAATTACCCAGGTTGACATTATTGAAATCTTGGGAACCTTTCACAAACAATCTTCAGGATTGATCACCTTCGCAACAGTCCATGATCTGTGGATAGGAATAATGAAAACAATTTAATGAACTTCACACGAGTTCATACTTATTTGTTCTTCAATACCATTAATAATTCAGGAGTATTTTACTTCTATTTTATTGGATGTCAGAAATCAATCAGTTCTATGCATAGCCAGTATAGAAAGATCATTTAGAAAAGGGTCAAGAGGGTTTAATTCATCTACAATCTCTGTGGAAAGCCAGATCAAATACAGAAACAACGAGAGGCTACGGGTAGCCTACACTTTGTGCAAAGGATGTCTAGATGATTTCCTTCTGAGTTCACAATATTTCATTATCTTTTTATGTTACAATATCTTGCTCAAGATCCAGTTCAATTCCGTAGTCCGAAGTCCAAGGTCCGTGACTCAACCATAGGGTTAATTGTGATTGTACATAAAGAAAAGTTGTTTACATTTAAAACGTTGTTAATCAGGCATTGATTCCACTCAAAACCAGTAAACGGTTGCTTTACAAGCTCCTACAGTGGTATTTGAAAATATTTAATACTTTTTCTTAACAATACCGGGAGAATATTAGCCTGGTGAGATGTGTTACTGATACACAAGATAACTGGATATTGCATGCAGCGAAAACACAAAAACCCATTTCCAGTCACACACTCAATTCTTTAAATAAATATTTACCCCCTAGTCTGTCACGTAACCTTTTGTGGTCTAGTGGTCAATGAGCGCCTCTGAATGAGGAGATACCGAGTTAAGATCTTACTTGGGGTAATTTCTCTGAAAAGTCTCTTTACCATGAGAAGTCCCATGAACAAAACAAAACACACCCAAAGAAAGAACAATAACATTGTAACGTACCCAAGAATTAGAAAATCAACAAAAATAATATAATACACTTTGTTACAGTAGAGGTAATTTCTCTGACCTCTTTTTGGATATCATTTATCATTGATGGAGAAACAAGTCTCAGTGAAAGCAGGCATTCAGGTGTCCAATTATTTGCACATGTTTCACGTACACAGTTTCTCTACATGAGCATTCTCTTTCACAGATGATGCACTACTTATGAAAATTTTTGTCCTTGAGATGAAGTTACAAACATTTTACTCAGCTGTAGACTATCAAAAAAACTTCCCTAATTTTCTTTAGAGCTGCAGTATAACAATGACAAATTATTATTATTATTATTATTATTATTATTATTATTATTATTATTATTACCTTGCAAAGGGGGGAAAAACTTTAAGGACGCTTGCCTCCAAATCCAGCCTCAGGACCATTTCTGTCAATTCAACAATTTGCCAGACATTCTTTAGGTATAAAACATGAAATGAATATAGAAAATACAGGGGACATGGAGGGTGTTACATGTAAATGTATTCCATTCACACCTACAGTAAAATTTATAAAAGGTTAATTTTGCTGAAGTAACTACTGATCCCCTTATATGTTTCTTTGATGGGTCCACATAAAAAAATAACGCAAATTTAAAAAAAAACACATTCAGGTTCAAAGAAGAACAAATGCAGGTTTGGACAATTCATTTGGTTAGATATTTTGAAAACAAAAGAATGTGAGCATGAAATTCAACAACAAGTTTTTTTCTATTTTGAATACCTGGAACCTACAAGTCTGAAGAGGTGGATCAAAATTATAGTTTGACAGCTGATCAGCAAAGAAACACTAAAACAAGGAAGTCTGTTACGCCACAAAATGTAACAAGTAACGCAAAATGTAACAACTTTTGGGGCAAAACATTAACCCGAATTGTGACATCTTTCGACCCAAAATGTAACAATTTCATTTCTTTACATCAAAGTTCTTTTCATTATTTACTTTTCTATAATTTGTCAATGGATATCTGTGTATAATAACCAAAACTAATCCTAACCCTAATTTTGCTCTAGGCTTAATTTAGGCTCCAAAAGATTTCTTCAATCCATCTAACCTAGCTTAAAACGGATTCAAAGCAACCTGAAAATGGATTTTACCAGCAACAGCTACACTTGGTCACAAAAACCTTCAGCACAGTTTCGATAGTCTAGACCTTACGAAGAATGTATTTTCCTGATTCCCAAATTAATAACCATTAATACCAGCAAAGGAAAAGTGGGAAAAGTAGCCAAGGGTAACAATAAAATTATTCCAAAGTTATCGGAATTGGTACAGCTAGGCCAAGTAAAGCAGAATGGGTTGTCACATTAGGTGGTTAAGGTGTAAATGTGGTGTCTCCTTCCTACCAGGATACAGAATGAGTTTTGACAGCTTTACGGCTGGTACCTGAACAATGGTTATTTAAACGACCTCTACTGCTTACTCATAGTTGCATTTACTTACCATACACTGTTCATTTCTTCATCATTAATCAACGAATACAATCGAAGTCGTTGTTACAGCAAAGACAAGCTAAAACTTACAAGTATTAAAACGTAGTCTCGCTCTGACTAGAAACAAAATTACGTAGTTTTTTAAACACGCAAATAAACATCACCCTACAATCAAATTTACGGATGAAATCTCCGAAACGGAAGCAACATTCCTGGATACCAGCATCTCTGAAGGCAAACGATTTCAAAAAGACACAGCCTATCATGTGTGCACTCATTTTTAAGTCTACTGAGACATTTCAGTTCATCTCACCCACGAGGAGTAAAAAATTATGGCGTCATTAGACTTCTTAGGACAAACTTTCCAAAAATTCTTTGAAGAGAACATTAAAATATTCAAATTGTATTTGCTAGAGAAATGCTACCCAGGAAATCTTATAAACGTTTCTCTCAAATGTAAATAATGAAGATGGGGAACAAGTCCTCATAGAAAATTCAAAAATGAAAGGAACTAAAACAAACGAATGTTGCCTTTTGGTGCAGAATATCAACCATCGGTGCCATGCCTAAAACAAACCATTACAGAAAACTGGCATTTGCTTAGTTTTTTAGGCCAGAGATATGAAGTTGTGAAAAACTATTTATCTTTATTTAAAATTAATGTGTTTTTTTGTAAAGTGTGCAACAAAAGCGTTAGCGTGCGAAAAATCAAGCTCATGAAAGGAAAGGCATGTGGGTAGTTATTAATTAACTACGTGAAATAATCAAGTGGGCATCAGCATGGCTAAGCCTTATTGCAGCAGGACTAATTGGCTAGCTTAGCATCTTGCGAAATTATTGGAAGAACCAAAAGAAATGACTGTGGTAACAAATACCAGTCATAAGGCTTACCCTTCAAACTTTATAATATTGTGTTTAGCATTCCTGCATTACCTTAGCATTTTTGCGATGAATTGTTGTTGATGTTATTTGATACGTACAGTGATATGTTAAAACATGTTGATAGGGTACTTAGTCCATTTCTTTGTAGATAAAGAGCCTATCATGAAATAGCATGCATAGTTTAAAAAGACGAACTCAGAAACTTGTTCGTTGTTACATTGCAGAAATAATCATTTATCCATGTCAAAGCCATATTTTATCCAAAAGGCTAATATGTCTAAATTTCCTTGTTAAATTTAAAGATGTAGACCATTTTGCGTTGTTACTTTTCAAGTTAAAGAAGTTGTTACATTTTGCGTTGTTACATCTCGCTTTAAAGAAGTCGGTTGTTTCAACTGGCGTTAAAGAAACTGTTACGTTTTGCAACAAATTTTGTTACAATTCAGGTTAATGTTACATTTTGCGTTGATGTTACAATTTGCTTTTGCTGTTACATTTTGTGGCAAAACAAAGTCTAATGACTCATTGCTCATTCTGTGTCCTGCATCTAAAACTAATCAGATTCATAATTGTAAGTTAATAAATGAGGCCAATGTGATAAGCCCTGGCACATCAAGGAGTGTGTGACGTGGTAAAACAACATCTGCATTTTTATGCCAACTCTCCCAGATATGGAACGCTTTTCCCGTTCTCCAGAACAGGTTATCAAATCTCACGGATAAATACAACTTTGAACCGTTTCAAGACTTTGCTCAATTATTGTATGCTCAAATCACATCCCCAAGTTAAAAGAATTTCAATTTTTTAAAACTCATTTAATGCATTTCTTCATCTCTGAGTTTCAAACACACACGGACAAAATGGCTTTCTTTATCTTAAATAGTTTGTTTCTTATAAAGGTCACATTACATGTGCCAAATTATTGTTTGATTGGATCTCTGTGTAAACAAAAAAAAATTCAAAACAAGTTTCCTGTTTGCCCGCAAATTTCTTGCTCAAGCTATACCACCTTGTGAGTGCATACCTGCCAACGCGCAGAGTACAAAAATCTGAAGACTTCTAGAAATTTTGCAATGTTAGAACGTCATTTTCGACAATGTCTGATTACTCTCTGAAAATCACCCAAAGGCAATCTGAATGTTCCCAACGTCTCTCGGTTAAAACAGCATTTACCTTCAGTAATGCTATTGTAAACTTCCGTACCCCGCCAACTTTCTGACGTACTGTGCAATTTGATTGGTTGATTTCTGACCAATTATGATACTCGTTAAACCTACATCAATTGATAACTCTGTTTTACGTTTTCGGATTGAGAACAGCTCAATCCACGTCTTGTTTCATATTCCTTTTTGACACCTCGAAATTAATGACATTAAGTTTAAAAAGTTTAAAAAAGGCCACGGTACATGTAGCTATTTCCCAGGAGATTAGGTGCTCTAACTGGGAGACCAGGGAAATTTGATGAAAAACTTGGATACTCGCGGGAAAACCAGGAGAGTTGGCAGGTATGTGAGTGATTGTAACCTTCACAACAGTGGAAGGGTTTTCTTTTATTCAGAAGGAGCTGCTGGGCTACAGTGGGTGCGTGTGTTAGTTTTTTTTTTTGTGGAGAGGGTGGAAGAGTGGGCAGCTTAATTCTGGGGTGGGGGTTGGGGGTCCGGATGAAAACAATTCTCTAGATTTTAGATCTCCAGGGGTTGGCATCTTTGTATTTGCCTCTGAAGTATAAGCAGTGGCTTCATGGGTTAAATGTTTTTGATAGCTTAAGTGACAATTAACCTACCAAGAAAAATACATGTAATCAATTAGACATGCACTCTACAATATTTTCCTGTGCCATTCAAAATACCTTGCAAACATGGGTCTTAGTATTCCTACCTATTAATTGGTTGCCTTTGCAGGTTACGTTTCCACCAGTTCAGAAATCAAACAAAAACGTACTCAATTCAAAGCTTGTTGAATGCATCCCCAATATCTTGCACAGAAACCAGGCAGTCTTTTCAAGAGCAAAAAATCCAACCTACATTGTATGAAAATGAGCAAATCTAAAATGAATTTCCTGTAACACATTTAATGCCTATGATCTAAGATCTTTAGGGACCTTGTATCCAATAATACATGTATGTACATGCTTGTAATATGCATGTCTTTTTGTAATTAAGTTAAGTGCCCAATGGCACAGAACTAAAGGGTTTTATCAACATGTACCTGTATAAATTCCTTTGATTCTTGCCACTTCCTACCGTAACTTATGTCTGACAACTCTCTCTCTCTCTCTCTCTCTCTCTCTCTCTCTTCCAAGTACTTCAAATGAAGAGAATCTTTGCGAATTTAATCAGAAAATAAAGTTCAATTACATGCATGAATTCACCTGTCAGTTTCTCACCAAACTGAGAGGACATCGTTGAAAGGTGACAAAATGCTTTTCACAAACAAAATAAACAACTCATTGAAGCCTAGCAGAGGAAATAACTTTCCTTCATACTAAGTCCGTCTTTGAAAATGTTATAAAACAATAATTGTGGAACTTTTGAAACCCCAGTTATTTAGGCCAAACTAAATTAAAGTCGCTTGAAACAAAGTTTTTTTCAACGAGGTACCATTTTCCTGACATCATCAGCATGCACAATGGGAATGTTAAGCATGCTTGCCCAAATGAATTTGTCTGTTTGTTATTTATTTGTTTGAGCAGGTTGAAGTTTAGGCAGCTATTCAGCTGATGTGAACCTGCTAGCCCCATCCACCCACACTCACAAAAGACAGCCACAACACCGGGAAAGTCATCCTCGACTCTTCTTGAATAGTGTGTGGCTTCTTTAACGTCCCACAGGGCACTTATGAGCATAGAAGACATTTGTGAGACGGGGCTTACAGTTTATAGTCCTTATCCGAGAAGGCTTAAAATTCTAACCATTTGCAGGCATAATTATAAAGGCAGCACTTTCTCCTCAGTTATTTTAAGACCCTGAGTGTTGGGTCCGGCCGGAGTCAAACTCAGAACCTCACGCATGGCAGCGCGGTGCTCAACCAACTGAGCCATCGGTGTGCGGTATTTACTAGCTATGTTGTGTCAAATGATCTCGTTTTGTGAGTGCAACAATAATTTTTGCACTCACAAAACGAGATCAATTATTATTCATTCACTTCGCTTTGGAAGTCACAGGAATTTATTGCTGAATCAAGGCTAGCTTACAGATCTTGCTCACAAAAAACAAATTATTTTACAAATATTGGACCAACAGTAGAACCAGACAGGGCCACCATATGCAAATTATTTGGAGTCTTTTGTACAACGAGACACACATAACAACGCAGCTTTTGTTATTCCCTTAAGGATATGCAAATAAGTGGCCACTATCTTCTGAATTTAGCTCACATAATAATCCTCCGCACTGTTAATCCTGAAAAGCCCCTTGACAAACATTTCAAGTCCATGAGATGAGAAGACGATGTGCCAATCCAATTCCGTGATATCAATCAAATTAACTTTGAATCATCATTAATCGTTTGGATTCACGAGTTCGAGGGACTCGAAAATTACACGCACTATTCACCCCAAGCAATATTATTGCGTCGTATGAATTTGCTATACCACATCACAATATTATTAACACTTCAAAGCGAAGGTGGGGTTCTACAGCTGTTTAAGTAATTCTGGGATGTAAGCAGCCTTACCTTCTCGCATACTGCTAGTTTATAAAACGGCGTTGTAAATTTCACCCAGCAAGGCGGAAGTCATCTTGAAAGCGACATGATATACGATGCTTAACTCTGAGCCTACATCATGCGTCGAGTTCCTAGGTGCGATGATTTAAAGGACTGCAGATTCAGGCGGTCAGAAAAAAATCCAGACAGCAGACACCACAGAGCTCGAAAGGTACTTGCAGAAGGAAGATTTGAGAGAAATGGGAGTGGCAGTCACGTGTCATACACGTATTTATAGGCCATTTCGGAATTTGCGCAGGGAGCTGAGACGAGTTTCAAATTTGAACAAATCCATAAATTGACACCATCACATGAATTTGAGATTGGTCATCTGTCCAAGTATTAATGCTTTTAGGTCGAACAGAGACTAAGTTACTGACTTAAAAACATAGTTTAAAATCCATACAAAGGTCTCTAATTTTGAGGCTGCGTCCTCCAAAGCCATATAAACTCTTAAAAAAATTCTATCAGATTTGGGACAACTGGAAAATCAAAAGACAAAAGGAGAGGTGAAAATCACTTTGTTTTCCTATTTTTATGAATATTACAGAAATCGTGAAAAAAAAGAGTTCAATGTTATCTTTCATGCGATGGTACCAATTTATCGATTTGTTCAAATTTGAAACTCGCCCCAGTTCCCTTCTCAATTCCGAAATGTTCTATAGGCAAAGCCCGAGAAGTCCCAGAAGCGTTTCTAATCGACAGGGGTGGGGCTTGAAGAGAAGAATTGTAAATAGTATTTATCTATAACCATATATTTAATAATTATTCTTTGAAATCGGGGTGAATTGCGGCAGAATATTTGCCAAGCCGCGAAGCGTGTTCTTTATATTTCATGAAGATAATCTCAGTATAAATGTCTTTTAACGCCCACGTCGCCAGTGGAGGGTAGGTGCCCAGGAAGCCTGGGGGCTGCAACCGCAGTCACATCCCCAAGGCGCTAGAACACCCGACTGGCCTGCCCAACCCGCAACCAAGCCACGAGCCCCCCGCGCCAGGCCCCCCTAAGGCACCCGTCACACTTGAGCCAGATAGCTCAGTGGAATAATAATAATAATAATAATAATAATAATAATAACACACAAAAAAAAAGAGCACAAAAAAAAAGAAAGGGGGGGAGAGGGAGGGAACGCCGAGAACCACTAAACTCCTAAACCGACTCACAACGCCACGCCAACAGAGCAACAAACACGCTGCAAGCACATTGGACAACGCATGCACTACGCAGGAATACCGCTGAACCATGTCAGCCCCAGGGCTCCCCCAACCTAAAGAGTGCTGCAAACGCTACAAAAACGCATAACAACGCTAACAAACGCCTGCAAAACGCTACTGACCGGACTAGCTCCCGGTCGTGAACCATGTAACTATAACAAACGCTACAGAACGCACCAAAACGCTGAACAACGCAACCAGACGGCCAAGACACTAACAACCGCCTGCAAAACACTACTGACCAGACTAGCTCCTAGTCGTTAACTATGTTAAATTTTATTTAACTATATTTAATTTAAAAAAAAAACACTTTCACAGTGGAAATCCCTCTCTGCGGCGCCACAGCGGTTCAAAGTCGGCCAAAATCCCATACATTTACTGTAAATTTAGCCGTGTTTGCCCCCAGACAAGATGGCGTCAAAAACCGTAAGGCGGAAGGGTCTATATGGCCCGTCGTGTTTTCTTGCAGCCGGGTATAACTCTCAGTGTACAAAGTAGAATTACTCCGAATAAAAGAAAATGTTGGTGTGAAGATGGTTTAATTTTTTTTAGCAATAATTATCTGGAAAAACGAAGTCAAACACTGGTTGGCGAAAATACGAATTCTTCCCTCTTTGTGTTCTCTGGTACAGCATCATCGTTTATTCTCAGTATTCCGATTCAGAAATGCTGGCGAAACGCGAGTTTACACCGGCCATTTTCTTTTGTTTGGACTAGTAGTTCTCTTTTTTCTTACGTATCAGCTACGTTGCGGAATGCGCTACCTGATTTTATCCGTACTCATGAGTTTACTGGTTTTAAAAGAGAATCCAGCTGCGCCACATTTGGGACAGCGGCGTTTCTTTTTAATGAATATATCTTTAAATATTATGTACTTAGTATGAGGTATCTGTATATGCTGCGCATTTGTAATGTCTCGAAGATATTAGCTCCTGTAGTTATTCGGGAATTTGAGATGAAATAAAGCTTATGCCTGTAGTTATGTTACCTTTAGCAGGGCGCGTGCGCACACGTTGTAATCTGCGACTCCAGTGCTTACCATATGAGAGATAAAATGACTTTTCCCTTGTATATTTAAGCCATCGAATTCTTACATTATACTGACAAGGGCGGTTTGGAGCTGTGATTAGGCGTGGGATTTGTCACATATGGTTTAGGGGCCGACATATCTCTCCCTCAATGCCGTACCGGGAGGCAAGGTCGGTAGCAGAAAGCAGCGAAGGGCCAACTGCGTCCAAAAGCGATCGCACGGGCCGAAATCCCGGGATGACTCGTTTGGTACGACGCTCCAGCGCCGGTGTCTGGAGGTACTGCGTTTTTCTCTCTTGTTCAAACATTCCGTCAGCGCATGCGCAAATGTTCTGGCTCTTCGATACCTAGCCTACCAAAAAAAATGAACATGCTGCTTTTTGTTTTTGATTTTTTAAACCAGCAATTGACATTTCAGTTGATTTTATAGGCATAAACGTAACGTAAGAACCGTGCGTGTCTGGTCTTGTCTCAGACAGAGGCGAGAGGTGGTTTCATGCAGACTGGGACGCCTAAAATGCTCTTTTGTAAACATGGCGGTTCACGAGTGAAGTTGTCTCTCTGGCCTGTCTGTGGACGAATTCCAGGACCTACTGACACAATCTGGGCAAAATGTTTGATCGAAATCAAAACATTTCTCCAACAAAAAATGTTGAACAAACGTCATGAAACATGCATGCTACACGTTCTAACATTGTTGATCCAACAACAAATGTTATATAACAATGTTTGAACGTGTAGCCGGGGCTTAAAACTATTGGGAAAATCCCCGTATGAGGGCCGTACGCCTTAGCGCGAGCAGAGAAATATTTACTTCCGGATTCCTTCCATCGTTTCCTTAAGCTCCCTAATAGGTGGTTTTCATGTGACGTCATCGCCGCCATGTTGGTTGACTCAAACAAAAGATCTCTCGTTAGCTTCTTTTGTTCGTCCACCAGCATTTATACATTACACCATTGTCACCTCAGTCTCACATTGATTGGTTGAAAACCATCTATTGTTTGGAGCGGACTTTGGTGCTTTCTCCTCTTTGGTGCCTTGGTGCGTTGCGTCCTAGATCCTTGGGAGCTTACGCAAGCTTACGCACCTTCGCACGCAACTGAAAAGCGAGAAATCATACCTCTTACTAACCGAGTTCGAGGTCATTACTGTCAGTTAAGGATCCAGTCTTTTTCGTTGATTTATGCGAGCTATAAATCGAAGG
This sequence comes from Montipora cactus, assembly GCA_014634245.1. Lineage (NCBI taxonomy): Eukaryota > Metazoa > Cnidaria > Anthozoa > Scleractinia > Acroporidae > Montipora > Montipora cactus. The sequence goes on from BLFO01001694.1 coordinate 309,500, forward strand.
GAAAACGAGGATGCGTAACTTACGGTACAGACCGAGAAAATGATATAAATAACATAAAAAACTTGCTAGAATATGCTGTATAAGAATTTCAAATTTAGCGGACCGGACAGCGGGCGGCACTCTAGAATACGGCCCGCTAAATTAGGACAAGAAATCTTAAATTAATACGGGAAATATTTCCAGAGATCGAAGCTGTGGGATGTTGCAGATTTATCATATATCTCGGACAGTACCCTCGCTATCGTCATTAGCGACTTTCAGATTGAATTAGGAGAACGACTACGACAACGAATACTCAGTTCTGAGCAGGCGTATTTCGAAAAAATTCGTTCTTTGAATGAAATGCGAAAAACTCGTATTCGTAGTCGTTCTCGTACTTCAATCTGAAGGTCGCTAATAATCATAGCGAACGTATTGTCTGAGATTTATGAAAAATCTGCAACAGGAACTCCACATTCGAGCAAAGTCGTTTACAAAGAAATGAGAATGAACTTCTGGGAGATCTACATGTAGATGGTAAGGGAAGATGAAAATTTCTTAACATTTTCTGAAGTCTAGAGCTTTGATTAAGAAATAAAGGACGTTTTCCGTGTTTCCATGGCCTCGTCTAAACATGAGGGGGAGTTGGGAGAATTCGAGACAGTTATGCAAACCTGAGATGCTGTCAAGGGTTTGCACAAAGGTCGAGCATTCTCTCAACTCCCCCTTTTTTTACACGAGGCTGTATATGGAAACACGGAAAAAGTCCTTTATTACTTCTATAAAATATTTTTCAAAGTTGATTTGACAAATGAAGGAAAATGCTGGGTTTTTTTTTACTTCTTGATTGAAACAGATTTTCTTGATTCACGCTCGTATTTTTATTTCCTACCAGCCAATCAAAACGTGTGTCTGACAATAGTTCACCAATCAAAATTCGTGTGATGTCACAGCCGTGTTTTCAATTCATACTCTCATCTAAACACACATATTGACCAATGAGAGTGCGCGCACTATCCTAATTATAGCAAATCCACAATAGTTCAAATTGTTAGCGTTAGTTTTACAACTAAGCAAATAGTTGAAAAAATGTATCACCACCAAGCTAGTGAAACTTAAAGATAAAGTCTACTCATAAGAAGACGTTGAGGAATGCTGTGATTTCTTGTTTTCTTAGGATTTTTCGCAGTGGTCTGTGGTATTTTGGGGACTGTCTCAGGAACAGTTCATATTACTGGTTTTGCTAATTTGAACACTGGTTAAGGTTTACACTGCAACCAGATTGACAATCAGGCATAGTTTGATGCTGCTCTGGTTTGCAGAAATTTGAAAAGAATGCAGCTTAAAAAGTAAAAATTCAAAGACCCAACGGCTTATCTCTAAGATAGCTAGTATGCGCGTTATGATTGGCTAATTTAGCGGGCCATATTATACAGTACGGCCCGCTGTACAGCCTGCTAAATTTGAAATTTTGAAACAATACTTTCTTAGCACGTTTTTCATATTGTTTACGGGTGTATGTGAAATCTTGTAAGCAACTTTTTCCAAAAGCCAATTCTCTACTTCCCCAAATCCCATAATACACTTGTTTTACCCCCCGAAAATTGGCATAATCATTGTTTTCGATTTCTCTTGGGACATGAAGATCTATGTCCCAAGAGAAATCCAAAACAATGATTATGCCAATTTTAGGAAGATAAACAAGATGTATTATGGGATTCGAGAAAGTAGAGAATAAGCTTTATTCGTTTTTCATATTTTTCATGGTTTTCAATAAAAATTTTTGTAGGTGGCAAAACCTGAAGAGTAGGCGGAGAATGGGAAACACGCACAAAAGGTGCCCTTTCCAAGGGCCGAAGGCCTGAGCTTGTAGCGAAGTTGGGCCTCTTAGAGAATTCATTTCTTGTATTCTGGATCACGAATTAGGGTATTTGAATACAACCCTCATATAGTTAAATGTTGGCTTTTTTGTTTAGGCTGCCATTTATGGATAACGGTCTGTGAAGGTGTCCTATGAGGGAGGCATGCTAAGTTTTCTCCTCATACGGTAGTGATGTTAATTTTTTTCGATCTGTCTTTGATACAGATAAAAAGGAAGACACTCAAGGGTTGCCAAACAGGTGAATAAGCATGTTTGTGATTCATTGTTTAAGGTTAAGCCTTGTTTTGACTATCGACGCAAGCACAACCCCAAGCACAAAAGCAAGCACAAGAGATTCGTGTCAAGTGAAAACGAACCATAACGCAAACACAAGCACACAACGCAGAGACAAAATTCACTAGTTCCATTTTCTCTCTTACAACGCGGCGCTCCGAGTGGAATCTGGAACGGGTCTTTTTCATTGGACGAACATCGCGGCTTTCGTTGTGGTTTCGTTACTTGTCCGTTTTCACTCAACGTAAGCGAACGCAAGCGTACGCGCAAGCACAAGGGAAAAATTTGATTCTTGGATTGCGCTTATGATCTCATCAGGCCCGTTTTCAAGGTGAAATAAGCGCTCATGTGCTTGCGTTTGTGCTTGCACTAGTGAAAAACCAGGCTTTAGTATCTCAGGGTGAAAAGAGTCTTAGACCTGGAAGTCAGCAGTAACTGTTTCTAGTCAGCTTCTTGTCTGTTCGTCGAGCGGGAAACGTTTTTTTCTGACTATGGAAGGGAATATGCAGAGGGACCTACGGTAATCGAACCAATCAGGATAGTCTATTTTTGAGCCCCATTTTCAAAACGAATCCAATTATAACTTTAAAGGTGTCATGGACTTTGCAATTCGACCCTGGTTCGTACGAAATTGCTAATCGGAATAACAATAGTTCTTTTGTGGGAAAGTGCCTTGCGTCATTCTGGTATATGAAAGTCTACCCCTTTCAGTATCGATTCTGAAACCTCAGCCAGCAGATAAAAGTTGGATCAATAGAACACGTAAATGTGACGATAAACATCAAAACCAACACAACCTCCACACAACATACATACATCAAATTGTTTCCGCGATGCATCTGGATTAAATTGCTATTTCATGCAACACAGCCATCCTTCTCAGTCAAAATGTAAATTTTACTGGGTCTGGCAGCTCGAACGCCTTATCTCTAATTACTGCTAGCTTTATTCTTAGTTGTTTGCCATACGTCAATTTATCTTAATTCATTAATTTTGTCAGTTTTCGGAATTATTAGCATTTTATACTACTCTATAAATCCGAATTGAAAGCAAGTTTATGTATGTACGTACTGTACCGGAAATATCACTGTTAGGAAAAATTAATCTTTATGTCACATTTGCCAATTTCTCTCCCCCCACCCCCCGTTCAATTTTGGTAACGGAAAAAGTAAGGCTTCGCAATAAAAGGACATTGCTATTGGGGGGGAGGGGGTTAGTTAAAAAGACACAGGAATGAAACTGATTTGTCCACATTCCAAAATTGTGGTATAAAGTGTCTCAACCCTTAAGGTAATTCCTTAGTATTGCATTGCGCATCCTTGCTGCGCACGATTTTCGCGTCATTAGCGCGCGCACATGAGCACGTGCGTGTACAAAACGTAAGAGGTTTCCCTCAAACTAAGCCCGATAGCGAAATAAATGCTCCTTTTCTCTCAAACGAGCACGGTGACCCCCGATTTTTTTTCAGGTATTTGCTAAGAACAATCTAATAAAGAACATATTTGAAGAAGAAAAAAAGTTTGATAGTAGAACATGAATTTTTTTTTGGAAAACAGTTCCGTACTGGGTGTATTTTGGCCAAAGGCTAGGACTTCAAGCTAACCATGGGCCTGTCCCAAAACGTGCGCTATTCCCACAACCAGGCAATCAACAACGGCGTAAATGAAGCAGTACTGCTTATGTGAATAAAAATTTTGTATCTTTCAAGTAACCAAGACATAATTCTATATGAAGGTGATTCGAATTTTTAACGCGCAACCAGTAAAAATACCCCACTTTAAGAGCCTGCTGACGCGTAAACAAGCACGGTGATCCCATTTTATTATTGCATTTTTTTAATGTTCATATCGTGAATGTTAATTATGCCAACTTTCCAAAATGTTTGATAGTAGAACAATTTCAAGGGAATTACCTTAATGGCTTTTGGCTCTTGTTGTAGATATTGCGTAGGAGTACAATTTTCCCAATGCACACATGGTGTGCTCAATTTTTGCTGGGTATGTGCCGCTGTCCTCTCACAACCCCTACCCCTTTATAGTCTATTTTATGGCCAATCATAGACCCCATCTCAGTCACCTTTTCTTTGCATATGAAAGGGGCGAGGATGCTCGTCGTCTCGCTTAGGGTTGGAAATTTTGAATTTTGGTCTCACTTAAGGTGTTCTGTGCCAAAAACCATCACATTTAACCATGAAGGTAGGCAGAAGGCAGAAATATAAAATTAATGTGGTCTCTTGTAGAGGTAAAAAAAAGAAAGCCTGAGCCACACCCAGATTGGTCTCCTTTAGGAGCTGAATTTAAAATTTCCGACGAGCATCCTCGCCTCTTCCTATGCAATGTCTTCCTCCGCCCCCTCTTCCGGGGTCGTTTCCTTCTGAACTGAGCAAAAAATCGTGGCAACCTAATGTGCAGGCAAATTTTTCAACCGGTGGAAAATTCGTCCGGTAGGGTGTGAACATCTGAAGTCTAAGAAAGAATTGATGGTTCTCAGGCTGACAGGTGGCAAGAAAAGAGACACAAAAGACGATAGCGTAGACACTGTACTACAATATCACCAGAAGATGCAAGAAAGCATTGCCGAAGAAATGATCAAGATGGCTAAGAATTTAAAACACACATCCGTCATGGCCAGCAATATAATAAAAGAAGATAACAAGGTAGGAGTTTTATTTATGCAATTGTAATAAAAGGTGAAGACAGAAGATTTTATATTTATAGAGGATTATCGTTCACAATGGAAGAAGTCATGTTGATTTACTGAAAGAAGAAAAGATTTACCATAAAGTTCGATTTTCAACTTTTCCTCGTCTCCAACATGGCGCGTAGATTTTTGACACTTTTGTTTCCTTTTTCGTCGTGTACACATCCAACTGAGTCACGGGCCACCAACTCAACCTCACACAACTAGCAGGATGGTAGCCTGTACAGCCAAATCAACTCAGTGAGCAGCGAAGTCAGAACAACATACTTTCCCCATGTCGTGCTGGAAGACTTAAAGAAGGAGGCGACCAATAGTGCGCCATGTATTGTTTCCGACACCTGTCAACCGTCGACCTGTTTCAATGTTACTAAGTTCGTGCTTTTAGATTATAATTGAATGGTTGTGTTAAAAAACGGTGTTTCAGTGCTTCTCTAGTTTTTCAAGCACCACATTTCCCGGATAAGTATTTTCTTCTGAGGTATTATATAAAAAATGTCCTCTCCTTTTTTTTAGGCGTTGGAACAGGCGACAAAGCTGGCAGACTCCAATTTTGAAAAACTCAAACGAGAATCGGAAAAACTTGAGGAATTAACGCAGGCATCTTGTTCCTGGTGGATTTGGATCATGCTAATCACAGTCTGCATAGTTTTTATGTTCATGATTATGTTCATTCGACTTTTCCCAAAGAAATAAATTTATTGTGTGAATGGTCTTCGGTAAGCGTTGAAAGCATTGTGTCCCCAGGGTTGTAGTACGTGTCTCAAACATTGGAACTGACCAAAGTAAAGGCAAGAGTATTGGGAATGAGGTATCTGTGGGCTAAACTTGGCATCTAGGAAAAGTGGGCAGAAGAGTTGCGTTACGACACAAAAACGGCTGCGTGGAGTTAATCGAGGGACTGGTTATGAAACCTTACAACCTTCAAAGGAGAGAACAACGTTGTCGCAATCGATGTTGAATTGACCGTGACCCTGCACAATCTTTTGTTTTCGCTTCGCACGGGTTTGTAAATTAGTTGCGCATAATTTAATCGAAGGATTTGATTGGTTATCCTCTCGAAAAAAAGTGTGTTTTGTGCAGGGTCAAAGCCAAAAACACGGACAAAAACATAAAACAAAAGAACTTGTCGAGTTCCGTAACCATCTCCATGTATTAACTATGGTGGGAGACTACGGAAACTAGGGCCTCACAGGGGGCTGACAAGTTTCATTCTTGTCCCCAGAGTCCTTCGTTTCATTTGGTCACACGGTCGGACGTGACCAACAGAAACGGAGAGCTCTGGGGAAGAGAATGGTCAAGTTTTAGAAAATTCTCCACTTTCTTCCATTGCCCGCTTTAAACGTTCCCTAAAAGGCCATTGCGATAGTCTCAGAACAATCCAGAAGAAGAGAGGCTTTGAAAGTAAATTACATTTACTAAAAACGAACTTTTATTGTTACGATCCGAAATAAGACTGTTATCTTAACCACTGTAAAATTGCATCTTTGAAGAAATAACTGCAAAATCGTCATTTCATCTGTACAAGTAACCATTGACAAAAATTACCATTTTTTCCGGTATTTTTGGCTTAGCTAACTCGTAACAAATAAATTTAACTGCAAACTAACCGTTTTAAAAATCGGCGCTTAGACCTAGTTACTGGAGACCTTATGCACTACCACAATTGGAAGCTAACCATTCGGCGTTCTGCAAAATACCCCTGCCCGTGAAAAGCAGATCAAAAGGCAGTGAAGGAACATGTGTTGCATTTACTAACGTTTCGAAAGGCACTGCCTTTCTTCTTCAGGATATTGCAAGTAATGGTCTTCGGCGGAGAGAAGCAACTCATACTTCTGTGACCGTTAAAGAAAATAGCATAAGGGACTGTGGAATAATTATCTGGAGGGAGAGGGTTCTAAGTCTAATTAATGGGGGGGGGGGGGGGGGGGA
>BLFO01001694.1:318177-320677 GCA_014634245.1 Montipora cactus
TTAATCCTCACGGTATTAACGAACGCTTTTCATTTAACTAATATATTCCTATTTTTCACGTTGCCATGTTACCACCAATAGCGTAGCTCCTACTCTACTATAAAAACTACACGTAACCTATAATCCCTCGATTCGCTCTGACGAAGGGCTAACGCTCGAAACGACAGCTTTTAGAATCTCTGTACGGTGGCCAATTTACATTATCAACTCCGTTGATAAAACCAAATTTTTATATTGAGACTTAGTTACTAATATAACCATAACACTCAATTAACGCATAATTCATTCAAACTCAAAATACGTTGTAATTAAAGACTTCCAAGAAATATCATGAACATTAAATTTACCATTTAAATGTTGCATAATCTGTTCAAACTGAATACCCTATGTAATCAGAGACCTATAAAAATATCAAAAACAACAACTTCTGTAGGGACAGGCCATCCCTCATAAGTTGCAAAACTGAGCGCTTTAAAAGAAGCTTTTTTTTGGGCGATGTGCTTCTATGCTCATGGCATGTAATCTAGGAAAGTATAGGCACTTAACGTACAATTTACTATACACTCCAAGTTTCTATTTTTTTACCTAATTTTTTGTATCGTATCTTTTATCATTAAGGCGCGGTCCACTTTGAACACCATGTAATAAGTTTAAGGTGGCCCAAACCGGTTGCAACAATTTAAAGGGAATGTGCTATTAGAAAGATTAAACTCTACAACACTGTTTCACTTAATGGCAATGGTATGGTACCATATGAAACACCAATAATTGCTCAACAAGATGCACATACGAATTTGACGTCATAACTTACCGTGGCAACAAAAGAACCATCTAAAAAAAAATTCTCTGGAGCGGATTCAGAGCCTCCTTAACATATTTCAATTGTAAAGGTGGCTATGAATCTGCTCCAGATAATTCTTTAAACTTTGCAGAACGTTTTATCCTAGCGTGCTAATCACTTTCACGTTACGTCACATTAATGAGCGCATCTTTTTAAGCATCTATTGGTGTTTCATATGGCATCATAACATTACTATTAAGTGAAAACGTTTGATAGATTCAATCCTTCCAAATAGTACAGTTTGTTGAAGTGTTAAAACTGGTTTGAGCGTCTTATCTAATAAAAAGCTGTTTTGAAACACTTACTTCTGTATGTATTCGGAGTCGGAGTCAAAAAATGGAGATTTAAGGTCATTACACAAGCTCGCGCAACTAGGGCTAGGATTCCCACCGAGGTTGGCGGGCAGGATAGAAAAATTCCGCCCGCTCCTAGAGCCAATCAGATTGCAGGATTCGCAGAATTCCGCCCGCTCGCGCATTGAGAAAAAAATAACAAGCCTTATTATCCAACTGTGTTAGTTTGGAACAGAAAACGAACGAAACGAGTACAAATACTCCATGATATTGTACAGTTATAGTTATTGTACACTTGGTTATTGTGCAGTAGAGAAACGGTTTGACTAGTTTAGATGCCAACGTTGCCCCGCGATCAGTCACACGTTATCCTTTGTTTTCGATTCATTTGCTAAAAATTCAGTGCAAAAATGTTGGATAATAAATAGCGTCTTAGATGTTTTGGTGTGTAGTATCGCTCAGTATTTTTACTCGTTGTTTGTATTTTGACTCGTCCTAGCGAGCTCGTCAAAATACAGCGCAACTCGTTAAAGTAATTAGCGATACTACACACCAAAACATGTAATAAGATATATTTAATAAACTTTAAAATGACTAGCCTGCGTAGCTGGTGGGATATTTTATCGCAGGATTATTCAAACTCACACGATTAATCTAGTTTTTCCCGAGAGGGAGCGGGTCGTTTTTCGCGAAGGAAAGGATTTTTTCCAACAGTACTCGTCACTATTCCACTCGATAAAATATCCCGCCATTTACGCAGGTTGTAAAATGACATAGTAACTATGATACTGACCTGTTCAGATTTGGCGACATAATTAAGATGGGACACAAATTTTTTTTATCCGTGGAATATGGAATGATTTACCAGAGAAGATGAGATCCACTTCTGTCAGTTCTGTGTATGCGTTATATAATTGGTAATTTCGTTTTTTGTAATTTTATTCTTATGTCTTTACCTTAAGTCAATTTATCTTACTTAAGTTTGTCAGCTTTCGGAAGTATTAACATTATAGAGAAGTTTTCAAATGATTGTCGAAAGTAATTGCCCGATTGCCAATTGCTACGCTTAGTGATTGGTTTAAAAATGGCGCGCCAGTTCATTAACCAATGAGAAGGAAAACCAAAACCATTTCACTAAAAGGGTCCCCCTCTGGAGTTCGAATAAAGGTTGAAAGATTGTCAGAGGAAAACATTAGCTACCCTACAAGAAAAACAAGCTATAGCTAAGCCTTGTTAGTATACTTTATACTAGTTTAACCAAATGGTAGAAATGCTGCCAAGCGGAAGGGAGATGTTCAATTATGCTTGCGGTAATTAAAGGACGGTTTGTGCGTGGAATAGACCCCGTAACTGGACTCCCAACTGG
>BLFO01001694.1:325677-335677 GCA_014634245.1 Montipora cactus
ATCTCAGTGTCTTAAGTGATTCACTTTGCATTGCTTTCTCCAAAAGAGAAGGTAAAATTTCTTCATCTCCTTTGCCGCATAAGTTGAGTGTCAAATTTAACGTAGTTAAAGACTTGAACTGACACAAAAGATCTGCGAAGTTACTGTAATTATCATCAATGTAACCGTAGTTATTAATCGTCAGGGAGGCATCATTTAGTGACTTGTTTTCCAAACGCTTCTTATCTCCAAGGCCAACCATCAATTTGCCAAAGTTGTTAATTGTCAAAGTGAGATTCTTCAGTGATTTGTTGCTTGCCAAACCGTCGCCTATGTCTCCTACCAAATTAAACACTAATTCTGAGAAGTTTTTAACTGTTAGAAACAGATTCTCCACAGATGTGTTGCGCGCCAAAACAATGCCCAGGTCGCCTGTCCCTCGGATGCTGTGGTTTTCAATTATCAGACTGAGATTCTTCAGTGATGTGTTGCGTTCTAAGCCATCCCGAAGGATTTCTCTCCATGTACATTTATTGGGGATCTCCATGTAGCAGTTAATTGTTAGAGTGAGATTCCTCAGTGATGTGTTGCGTGCCAAACCATCTCTCAGGAGGAATGCCCATGAAAAGCTCATGTTGTAGTCCTCGCTAAATGTCAAACTGAGATCATTCAGTGTGGTGTTGCTTGCCAAGACTTGACTATCCGGAGTGCAATCAATCAGTGAGGTATTGCTTGCTGCTCCAGCGTCCACGCCGTTGCCCAAATCACTGTTCTTGAGAATTTGCTTTCGTGGCAAAAGGTACCTCTTAATATTGATTATAGTGCTGAGATTTATTTTTTCGGTATTTTTTGCTTCCTTGAAGAGCTCAAGAAGAGATTCCAGGTCGTCAATGCAGACAAATTCGATATCACGTGATTCTCTTGGAGGAGCAGGAACGTCACGCACATTAACGGTAACAGCTGGTTCCTTGTCTAATTTAAGTTCTTTAAAAAGATTTTTCCCCTCTTTGGTTAACTGTTCCCAAGTGTTGATTGTCAAAGAGGACAATGTTCTTCGTTCGTCAACCAACCTTGCTGTCAACTTAAGAATTTCATCGGTAAACTTTCCGTGGATGTCCAATGTCAGGTTAGACACCGGGCTACGCGATAAGCCGTCAAATAAAGCTTCTGCACCATCACCACCCAACTCACCCCAAACATTTAGAGTGAGGTTTTGTTGTGCAAGTAATCCATCCTTTATCTCAAAAGGACAACACTGTGTAACCTGACTGGCCGTCACTTTGCCAAAGGTATTTGGGGAGTGAGCAAATGAAGCGGATGTTTTCTCTCCTAAAAGTGAATAAATATTCATCCCAACAGCCACCCAATTATCAGGAACCTCTCCACGAAGAGAAACAATCAACTTACTACGGGAATTATTTTCTACGATACCTCGCTCTATTAAATTAGCACCATAAAGACTCAGCTTTCCATTGACACACAAATCAAGAACCTTGACTGTAATTTGACCTGCAAAGCTTGTTGCTAGGGCCTCAGCAAGTGAATCTTGCATATCTCCGCAGATGTATATAGAAAGAGAGGACAAATATTTGTTACACAAGAGTTTCTTTAAAGCTTGTAATGTAGTTGGACTTAATGAAACATGAATTCTGACACCAACAGACGACAGAAGTGTATCGGGACATAATCCAGCATCAAGAGCCTTGGCCCAGCCCTTGTCACTCTCATCGACCAGAGCAAATGTCACTTTCTCTAAGGTCTTGTTTGTTCTGAGGTATTCAGCAGCAATTTCCCACTCAACTGCAGATGGTAGCGTCAATGCCGACAAAGATGTGAAATTAGAAATGTATTGAAAAAACTGACGGTGCCCGAAAATGTACTTGTTTCCAGAGACGTCAAGGGATTTTAAGTTTGGAAGAGACCCCAAGTCTCTCAAAACCGTAAAATCCAAATGTATCGTTAATGCAACGTGAACTTCAACTTTAGCAGGTATCTGAACCTTGGAAAAAAATCCTGTAAAGGAACATAAAACTCTAGCTAAGTTCCAGTCAACTAGATCGCCAGTATCATGGCCAGTTAAGTATAAGTGTACGACCCGTGGAAAAGGTATGAGTGAGAACAAAACTTTTGCCATTCGTTCAGGGTTTCCACTTTCAATAGAGCTCTCAGCAAAGAAATCCGCTTCTCTTTTCGCGCAACTGTCCCAATTCCAGTAACTCTTCAGCTCCTCACCAATCTGTGTGAATAGAATACTTGCCTCCTCACGCAGTATTCCACACACAAATAAAAACACTTGCGGAAATTTCTTCGTCACCTGATCAAAGTCTACATGCTCAAACACATTAAACTGGTTTCTTTGTAACTTATGCGCAATGTGTGTTGCAGCCAGGTACTCTTGGAACGACTTGTGAAGAAAGAAGTATTCATGCCTTGGCTTCAATATCTTCAAACTTTCTTCTTTGTATACAAAGCCGAGATAACGAACTACCAATTTGTCATCACGTCTTTCGAACTCTTTTAATTCATCTTCCCGAAAACTATGACGATCATTCAGCAAGCATTTCCAAGCCAACTCTCCGAGAACAAGGATGTCTGCTTCAAATTGTTTCTCCAAATCGCTGTCATCTTCACAAGCCTTCACACTGTTCTTCTCACAATATCTTCTCAAGAGACATCGGATAATGATTTGATAGAGATTAGTACGGGAAGACGGCAGCTTTCCTTCATGATCTTCATAAACAACGCAAAGGAGAAGTAAATTTAGAGGATTGTTTTGTAGGCCATGCAAGATAGTGTTTTCTCTGATTTCTTCAACAAGCCTCTGTCCCTTGGATGGATCAATACTCGTAAAATATTTCCTGATGTACTCGAAAGAATCCTTTTCATTGAATCCTTCAATTTGAAGACAAATATCAAATGCAAATTGTTCCCGGGCTTCAATTCCTTTTTCTTGTCGGGTTGTGGTCAACACGTAGCAAGACGGTAACATTCTTCGGTTGAGAAGTAAGTCCACATCATGCCTTGATTTTCCAGGGAGCTCGTCCAATCCATCCAAAATGATAAGAATTCTTTCCTGGCTGTTGATGTCTTCGATAACGTTCCGTAGTCTTTTCTTGGTCTTTTCCTCCATGTCTACGGGTAGAAGTTGTTCAAAGATGGCTTCCATTATGTCCCCGTCCAAGTCTCTACATTTGAGCAACAAAACAAGTTCGAAGACAGGGAAGGTAGAAGGCATTGATTCATTCGCCCAGTCATAAGCAAGTTTAAGACAGAGGGTGGTTTTGCCGATTCCCGGACTTCCCTCTGCTAGGACCATGGAACCTTCACCTTTATTACAACAAAAAATTTTATTCAAGTCTATATCTGCGTCTTCAAGTCCTTTTCGTCTCGCGACAATTTTAAGTCTAGTGTAGACTTCATCCAAATGTAACTTCACGCTTTTGTTCCAAAGAAGCGGTCTGAACTCAGCTCGTCTTTTATACTCTTGCCTGAGCAATTTCACTACCACAGAGTCAGAAATGGCGGCTGGAAATAACACAAAAGTAGTACACAATTAAAATCTTGTATGGTTGGTGATAACCAGCAAATGAAGCGGCAACTGAACAATCCCTTCCTTAAAAAAGGAGGTCAAATGGAACTTTAAAATCCCAGATTTCACTATAAGCTGTCAGTAAAAATTATGCCAATATTTAATGCTCTAAAGTATTGTACGAAGAAAGGCTTTTTAAAAGCTTATTTATGGATTCTTCCCAAAAACGCAGAGCAGAGAACCAACAAACTCAACCTACAAAAAAACGCCGCGCTGGGAATCGAACCCAGGTCACATTGGTGTGACGTGAGTGCAGTCACCACTGCGCCAGCCCTGCTCTACAAACTACGGTCATTTCGGCCATTGTAATGTTAATCTGAAAAGTATTTCCTTAGTGAAAGACAGGTGTTTTTTTATAAAGTCACCACGGCGTTAAAAATGTCCGGAATAATAATAATAATAATAATAATAATAATAATAATGATAATGATAATAATAATAATAATAATAATATATATTTAGCTTTACAAAATTCTCAAAGCTTTACAATCTTACAATCTTACATTCAAATCTTACTTTCAAATCTTACATTCAAATTACATGCAGTATGAGAAACTCTAAAATTACAATAGATGAAACATAACTTAGATGCATACAAACATTTATTTCATACTTACTGAGATTTACACATGACAAAAAGGCCCCGCAAAATTCGTGCGAAATACACAACCAACAAATCAGAAAAGCGAATGACTGTGAAAATACTTGTGCTGGCGCTTATTCTTGCATTCGCTTGCGTCGTGTGAAAACGAAACGCAGCATAAGCACAACGAAATTTGCTACGTCTGGCAAACTAAAGCACTCGTTCCAGATTCTCTGCGTCTGAGCATTCGAACAAAATGGCGGTTGCCGTGGTCGATTTAGATGCTTATGTCGACGTTCGTTTCCACTAGCATAAGCTACTTATGCTTGTGCTTGCGTCGCTAGTGAAAACCAGGCTTATAGTTTGGTATTCGCTGGAGTATTGATGCATGGTGATTGAAATTTAAATGCATTTTAAATTACTATGCCAAACATGTCACAATTGCATTACGGATCGATATCCCAGTATAAAATGGCTTAACAGACAATTGTCTTTTTTTGTACTCAATTGCCTATCATTCCAGAAAAAAAAGGCGTAATACAGGTACCTCCACACAAAGTTCTCGCTTGTGTAGTTTCCAAGTGACTACTTGTCATTGATGAAGCCTCTTCTTCTAAAGAGGCATGATGAATCTCTGCCAGAAGAATAACATACATGTGTACAGTTATTTTCTTTCAGGAGAGATCTATTAACACATTTGAATTTAGATGCGTTTAACTGACAGAAACACCACCTTGCAGAGAAGCTACTTTCAATTCATATGTCGAGAAATGCCCCTAATTAGATAAAACAAAAAAGCAAGGTGACACACGCTAACATCAAAAAGTGTAGCCAGAACATCACGCATGCGTACAACTATTTTACCCGGTCAATTAGCAGCCATGGCCAGCTGTTGCGGCCTTGCTGGGCCTCATCAGCATGGCGTAGCCACGTACCAGGCCTCACGAAGTGTCCTCTTGCTGTTCTCCCAAAATTCAACACCACTTGTGTCTCCTCAGAATACAGACATTTAACGTCACGAAGTGTCACCCAAATGCTACTCCTCGAGTAAGGATAAACAGCTGCATTTACTGTAAGCTAAAAATATCGCTAACCTTTACCCTTACCTTATTGTTGGAAATAGAGCTAAATAGGTAGCAAAGGCATAGACTTAAAGGGACACTTCGTGTTCAGTACTGGGCATGCATCTCATTAGGTTCATTTCTGGACATGAGTGTACAATTCTGTCCATTATCTTAACCATAATAAATGCAAATAAGACCTTTGAAGGTGACTTCCGTTTGGGTTCTTGTCACTTCAAATTAACGTGGAATCTTTGAAAATTTAAGGAAACAGATGAAAACAGAAAATATACCAATTTTCCCTTTACATGTACTTTCAACCTCATGGCCATAAGATATCAATGGACGAAAATAATGACAAAAATAAATGACATAAGAGGTCTGGACATCTTCTTATACGTCTGCGAAGTATAATCAAAATTCCACAAAAGAAAACAAACAATACAGCAAGAAAACGACTATTCAACGTGAAGTAACTTCTCAAAGTAAAGTGTTAGCGTTCATTCAATTGCATGGATACCACTTGTCCAGAAATTTCAATATGGATGAAACCTCCACATGTATGTAGTTTGAGATGCTGTCCTGCCGAAGTCTCAAATTCAGTAGCAGCCGAACAGTTTCCGTGAAATCCTGCAGCACCGAAAAACCAAACTCCACGGTCCTCTTAGCAGTTGTTGCTGATAGAGCGAAACTTCCACCGAAAGTAATTTACTTAAGACAGAATAAAAGGAAGAAATCAAGGAAACAATGGATTCCGACAACGAAGAAGATGAGCTATAAGTTGATATCCCACATAGCATACAAACAAAAAGTTCCTTTACAAGCCATCACAAACTAAAAGTTTATAACCAATAAATCTTTTGTTTCTTATTGTTTTGGTCCGCTCATATGCAAGTATGTGATTGGTAAAGGATGGATACTGAAATGTTTGGTTTTGGCTGTACGTTACATACCCCTTGGTCACTACAAGGCTAAGCTTGTGTGAAAATTACACGGCTTTTACCAATGAAATACGGTAAGTACCCATACTCTAATGAACTAGACATCAAGTCTTACCTCTGCAGAACTCTGTATCATGTTTTTGCTTCTTTGATGGTGGGGTGACACTTAGATGCAAGGGTCTTTTTCCTTGTTTATGAAAGGAACCCAGAGTTAGAGTGTGATGTCAATTAAGCAACTTCCTTTACTAAAGATTTTACAAACCAAGTGACCATTGACGATATGCAAAAATAGAAATTATACATTGGCAATGAAGAATAGGACTTTACCTGTGGGTTCTACGGAAGCTTCAGCCGCCATGGGGGTTGGCAATGACGAGTCCTGTTCACTTTCACTGGCATGACGAGTTCCTAGCAGACAAATAATAAACAGCAACTTAAGTAGTCTGACATGCACTGTAAAAAAACCATCTGCTTCTACAGATTTGTGTGCAATAGACCTTATTCGCCTGTACATTTTGTTTTCCCAATAGACCTTATTGGAGTTGAGCCTGCATGAACATTTTCTTTTGCTTAAAACTACATAAAGGGACACTTCGTGTTCAGTGTTGCATGTCGAAACTGGGCAATCATCTCATTTGGGTCATTTCTGGACATAAGTGTGCAATGAGCCTTTTGCAGCTTAGTGACCACATGGTACAAAACACCGCCATACTGGAATGCAAATTGTGCAATCGGTCATCTAAACAAAGCAACTTAATTTAAACGTTCTTTGATTTAGATGTCCCAGTGGGCAATTTACGTTCCAGTATGGTGGTTTTTGTACCACGTTACCACAAGCTGCAAAAGGCCTATTGTGCCCATTATCTTAACCATAACAGATGCCAATAAGACCTTGGAAGGTGACTTCCGCTTTGGTTTACATTTGCGGAGTAATCAAAGTTCCACAAACTGAAACAAACAATACTGCAAGAAAAAAGACTATTTAATGGGAAGTAACTTCTCAAAATAAAGTTTCAACGTTCATTCAATTGCATGAATACCACTTGTCCAGAACTTTCAATATGGATGACACCTCCACCGAAAGTAATTTACTTAAGACCGAAGAAAAGGAAGAGATGAAGGAAACGATGGATTCTGACAACAAAGAAGATGAGCTATAAGTTGATATCCCACATAGCATTCAAAACAAAAACTCCCTTTACAAGCCGCCATTCAAAACAAAAACTCCCTTTACAAGCCGCCACAAACTAAAAGTTAATAAACAATAACTCTTTTGTTTCTTAGTGTTTCGGTGTGCTCATATGCAAGTAAGATGGACAAATGTTTGGTTTTGACTGTAAGTCACATACCCCTTGGCTACTACAAGGCTAAGCTTGTGTAAAAATCACTCGGCTTTTACCAAATGAAATACGGTAAGTTGAAATCTCTTCATCAACCCATACCCTAATAAACTAGACATCAAGTCTTACCTCCGCAGAAGTCTGTATCATGTTTTTGTTTCTTTGATGGCGGGGTGACACTTGGTTGTAAGGGTCTTTTTCCTTTGTTATGAGAGGAACCCAGAGTTAGAATGTGATGTCAATTAAGCAACTTCCTTTACAAAATACTTTACAAACGAAGTGACCATTGACGATACGAAAAAATAGAAATTATACATTGGCAATGAAGAATTGAACTTTACCTGTGGGTTCTACAAAAGCTTCAGCCACCATGGGGGTTGGCAATGATGAGTCCTCTTCACCTTCACTGGCATGATGAGTTCCTACCAGAAGAATAATAAACACCTTTAGTAGTCTGTCATGCACTGTAAAAAAAAACATCTGCTTCTACAGATTTGTGTGCAATCGACCTTACTCGCCTGTACATTTTGTTCTCCCAATAGACCTTATTGGAGTTGAGCCTGCAGGCACATTTTCTTTTGTTTAAAACTACATACAAAAGAGGCTTAAGGGTCAATTCGATACAAAATGACCCCTTAGCCTCGTTTATGTGGCAAAACCGCTGATAACTCCAATAAGGGCTATTCAGATCATATGACGATACTCAGGAGATTTGGTCCTTAGTTTTGTTCATTTCAAAGAGTGCACGCTGACATATTCACGCTTGCACGCACAGTCACTTTATAATTAACAAGACAAAGGATCAAATCTCTTGAGTATTATCACATGATCTGAATATTAGGAAAACAAAATGTACAAGCGAATAAGGTCTACTGGAACTAGTAGTAATCTGGGATTATTAAGGCCGAGACACACAAGGCGACAAGTCGCAGCGACAGGTCTCTGCGACAAGTCGCTCCGTGTGTACTACTTGCAAAACAAGTCGCTGCGACAAGACGCCTGTTCGGTGCACACGCAGTGATCTCGTATGAGGGGGAATGTGAACTAGTTTTCTAATTTAATATGGCGGACCATATGACGCTCTCTCATTGGTTCATTTTTATTTTGTTGCCGGAAGTGTACACACGGCGCGAAAACGCTGCTTTCGCTAATTTTGTCGCTGCGATCAGTCACACAAATTCAAACTGGTTTGAATTCGTGCAACTGATCGCAGCGACAAAATTCTACCGCAGCAACAATGATTTTCACAAAATTACCGAGTCACACGAGGCGAATTGCTGGGGCGACTTTTCCTCCCGAAGTGCCGCAGTGACTTATCGCCTAGTGTGCCTCGGCCTTTAAAGTGCGTTCGGCAATCGCTTTCGAAGCAAAGCAGAAGGGTAGGGAAAAAACAATCTTTTTATATACGTGGTTTATCGACCATTGATTGCGCTCGAAAGGGGAGAACACATATTCTTTTCGTCGTTTTTTGAGATCTCTCGCGTTGTTTTTTGATGACCTCGTTTTCGATGCCAATTGAATTCAAGTTATTCGACGGACTGGCCGACTGCCGGACTAGCTGGCATTTCGCCTGGATTTCATGTAATCGGTAGCCATAGTGATCATAGGCATCCCGTCATGCGAAAAGCGCTAGGTTCCGTGTGTCTTAGAGTATTTTTCCCTTCGCTGTTTTAATTTTGTTCATTTCGCCAAGGTGAGTGAATTTGTGTCGATTTGTTTAATGTATCTCCAGCCAATCTGATGGATGCCACGTAACAAAACATCATGAAGCTGTCTACTGGTGTAATTTCCAGGAAAGATACGCCGCAATCAGGGCTGTCACTAGGATTTCAAGTTACGGGGTATATGTAGGAAAAAAGTAGGCGGGGAACCAAGCAGTGCTAGCGCTTTTCAATAGACTCTCCTCACCTCACCGCAAAATGGTACCTGCAAAATTCATTTACTCATGTTCAATACTTCGCATCTACATAAAAGAATTCTCAGTGAAGAAAGCATCTTAAAGAGCGAATTACGATTGATCGTTCAACAATGTGATAGGTCGCGTTCGCTACAGTGTTTTTTTTTTTTGCATGTTGAAAACTGGCGAGATCAGTAACAATCTGTCTGATAAGGGTGTATATAAAACGCAGAACCCACCCGGAACTACCCGGAACCTGCCAGAACCCGCTCGGAAACTGCCGGAACCCCCAAAAATATGATAATATCAAAAAAAAAAATTAACGGTAAAACTACGACGTTTCGAAGTCTCCATGACCTCATTATCAAGTAAAATGTAAAATGTTAAAACTGATGTAAAATTGTAGCTCAGAGATTATATACAAATAAAATGTGATAAACTTCATTGGAATAATGAGCGTTCATTGTTATTGGTGTTTAACGTGTCAGTTCGTGCAGTATATGTTTAAATAAATACTTTTGCACGTATTGAGTCAGACTGCGTGTTTAGCTTTGGTTTTCGTTCGCGAATGAATAACATTTCGTGAATTAGGCAGTCCATTTTCCCGCGG
>BLFO01001694.1:343177-355677 GCA_014634245.1 Montipora cactus
CGAAAAAAAATTAAGAAAAATAACAGTAAAATGTGTTTTCCAGGCAAAATTTGGTCATTTTAGCGTTGATTACGAATTTTTGGATGCAAAACTAAAATTTTCTGCAATTTACATGTATCTGCTTTCTTAAACATAAATTCCACCGAAAACTGATGAGGCATGAACATTTTTAGATTTTTAGGAATAATCAGATTAGCGATCAATGGGTAATGTGATAATGCGAACGGCAGATATTTTTTAAAAGAAAAGTGGAGAGAAAAATTGTGTGAATGAAAATTACAACCGAAGAAATAGGCTATTAGTGAAATCAACAGACACAGAATAGCCGGTAGAATCTACATCTCTACCAATCAGCAAAATTAAAGTAGTGCTTCCGAACGTACACTGGCACTCGATAACTAAAAGATTTCGCCAAATGTGAAAACTAAGTTGCGATTTTTTAATGTTTCGTCTAATTCAGAAGAGCTCGATCATCTTTTCTATTACCGGGCAAAATTTTTGAGCACAGTACCATGGGAATTTCTGCAGGAAAAGCTGATGAAATCTACACTTTCTGCTATCGATCACAATGATAAAGATAAAAATAGTTTTCTACTGTTATTCTCTCCGTTGCGAGGAAAATTAATGTTGATTTTTTTTCAATGCAGGCAGAGAAGTTGACCTGGCCCCAGTTGTTCAAACAATGGATAGCGCTATCCACCGGACAAATCACTATCCAGCGGATAAACACTAGCAAAGCCATTTGAGTTATCCAGTGGATAGTGATTTATCCGGTGGATAGCACTATCCATCGTTTGAACAACTGGGGCCTGGTCTTTGAGAGTAAAAATATTACGGGTCAACTTTCTTGTTTATTTGACCTGCTGGATCTCTGTAGTGTGACCGTGCCAGTTAGCAGCTGCGTGTGGGGGTGGTTCCCGCTTCCAGGGTTGCCATGGATACCTCCCCATTGGCTTATGGCTTTTGCTCCCCGCTAACCTTCTGGGCACCAGTTCCCAAGCTCATCTATTTGTGATGAGTTTAAAGAACTTAAATGTCTGTTAATTTGATAATAACATATTCAAACAGTTTTCATTGTTTTCATTACGAAAATTAAGAAGGAAAAAGGCGACAAGTGGGCCGCAAACAAATATCAATTGTTGTAATTCAAGAAAACCGTACATTACTTTCGTAATTCATGCACGCGCTCCAGGTCTACTAATTTTACGCCCACTCACTCACTCACTCACTCACTCACTCACTCACTCAGACAGACAGCCAAACATTGTTTTCATTCGCGTTCTAATACAAGTTTTTTTTGTTTTGTTTTTGCGAGACACAAAAGAATGTATTTTTGAGTCCACTTTTATTGGCTGTGTACCACAAAATTGTGATCCATCCTTGTTTTAAAGATGAACAAACTGATGATGCCTATCAAGTTTAACAAGAAGTCTTAAATTTAACAAAAAAAGTGTGTCTAATTCGCCTTGAGAACCACACATGTTCATTAAGAACCCTTCCAAGATCTACCAAGTAACAATTTATTTCACTTACATGTACCAAAAATGCTGGCAACCATCCTTCCCACAAGATCACCACACTGTTTCTCCCAACTGTACTCCTCAGCATATTGAATGCAAAGATCCTTCATCTCTTTGAGCCGAACATTCCTCCTCTTTCTACGGACACTTTTAATTGCATTGGCCCAATCTGCAGGATCTTCAGAATCTACTACACAGCTTGAACCATGTGGCACATTCTGCAGAGCATCTCCTAAACCAGAATTTCCACTGACAAGAATAGGAAGACCTGTGGATAATGCTTCAAGTGCAGCCAAACCAAAACCTTCAGTTCTTGATGGCATTATGCAAAGATCTACTTCACAAAACAATCTGACTATATCTTCTCTGCTTTCAATGACAGAGCGCACTGTCAGTTGCCTTCGTGCAATTCCATATTGACACAACTTCCCTGCTACTTCCTCCTTTTTTTCAACTGGTGCCCCTACAAAGATCAGTTGGTAAGATTCTTCATTCAATTCAGAAATGGCTTTGGCTGCAATGTCATAGCCCTTTAACGTAAAATCTTCAGTGTCACCACGCCCAAAAACCAAAACACAAAATGTCCTTCTTTCTTCAGTTGATTGCTGTACCGGAGAAAATTCAGAAAAAATGCTGGGTGTGAGTACAATAACAGATTGGTCTCTCTGGCAGTGACGGAGATAATGTGAGTACGCATCAGCCAACTTGGGACCAACTGCTACAACCTCATCTGCCAACTCACACAACTCTATTTCCGCCTTGTGCCTTTCCTCTGAAATTGCATTTGCATATCCTTCGAACATTCCTAGGTCTTCAGGGGCTGTATGCACAACCTGAATCCACTTACAATTTATGTACCTCTGAATGAGTTGCACTTGTTTTCCAAGTGTTAGCCCATGTCCAATCACATAATCGATCTCATGGTTTTGAGGTGCACAAGACAGCCATTCAATGGGTTCATATCCAATCAGTTTTCTTGCTTTAATGAGCTTAACATAGTTTTCCCCTGCAATTCTTACATCTTCTTCACTGCACTCAGGAAGGTACACACTGACTTCCAAATTCTGATGTTTTGCCAACTGAATGGCAAGCTCTCTGTTGATGGTCGACAAGCTTCCTTTTGTAGATTGCCATTCGCTGCTCAGGAGAGTAACCTTAAGTTTCCTACTTGCTGCTTGGCCTGACATGCTTTCATGGGCCCCTCGAGATGCAGATGATGAGGTGCTGGGAAAGGACAGATCCTGCAATAAACATGATTGAGATCATCGTACATGTAAATTAACTTCATGATACACTGATGCAATCCACATGCTGCTCAAACCAGTTTTGACACTTCTCTGCTATCGATCACAATGATAAAGATAAAAATAGTTTTCTACTGTTATTCTTTCCGTTGCGAGGAAAATTAATGTTGATTTTTTTGACCTGGCCCCAGTTGTTCAAACGATGGATAGCGCTATCCACCGGATAAATCACAATCCAGTGGATAAACACTAGCAAAGCCATTTGAGTTATCCAGTGGACAGTGATTTATCCAGTGGATAGCGTTTGAACAACTGGGGCCTGGTCTTTGAGAGTAAAAATATTACGGCTCAACTTTCTTGTTTATTTGACCTGCTGGATCTCTGTAGAATGTGAGATTGCGTGGCGATCTCCGTAGACATGAAAAGAGTGATTTTGATTGAAGACATTTAAGAACAATTTGACAATAACATATTCAAACAGTTTTCATTGTTTTCATTAAGAAAATTAAGAAGGAAAAAGGCGAGGTATTAGAAAAGGTATTAGAAAGGTGACGCTACAACAATGTATCGCATACCAGCAAAGTTATGGTACCATATGAAACACTGATTATTTCCAAACAAGATGGAATCATTACTGTGACGTAATAACTTACCTTGGCATTGGGAAAGCCCAGCAAAAATACCCTATATCTTGGCTTTAGTTGCTCATATCTCAAAAACGAACTTGGTGACCCCAATTGTTATTGCTGGAAAGTGATCAGAAGACCGACATGAACCTTTCTGCAAAGTTTAAAAAAACTCTGTGCACTGGAATCAGAGCCACCTTAAAGTGCCCCTAACCCTATATGGTAGATTTTCACATCTTTCAAGTAATCCTTTTCGGAATTTTTTTTGTTAAAATATTGAATCCCGATTTCTTACGAGCACTTGAAGTTAGTAAAATGTTTAATTTTTGCACGCTATAACACCCACTGGACAAATTATTGTCTTGTGGGCTCATTAGGAACGAGCCGACGAGAAGCGTCCGATATTTGACACTTTTTTAGCTGTGATGTAGGAAAGGGACATTTCAACAACTCAAGCTTGCACGATGTCCTTTTCTTACGTCACGCTCGAGATATACAGTCTGTAGACAATGCGAACGATAGATGAACAAGTAGTCGTGACTGCCTTCACTTTAAGCGCTCGTAGACAAATCAGGATTCAATTTTTTTAAAAACTTTCTCCAAAAATGAGTTCTTGAAAGATATGAAAATCTACTCAAAAACAAACAACTTGAAGGGTTAGGGGCACTTTAACAAAATTACATATTTAAGGTAGCTCTGAATCCGCTGCACAGAATTCTTTAAACTTAGAGTTTGTTTTTGAGATACCATGTATGAGGAACTAAAAACAAATATAGGGTGTTTTTATAGGGCTTTCCTGTTGCCATAGTGACATTGTTAAGCAATAATTGGAGTATCATATGGTACCATACAATAACATTGGTAATATGATACAGCGTAGTAGTGCCAGTCCTTCTAATAAGAACGTTGCTTGAAAGTGTTGAAACCGCATTGAGTCACCTTAATTGATGAAACCCCCAGATTTCTGTGCAGTTTTTTCATCCATGGATGCATAACCACTTTTGTCACAACAAACCTCCTCAGCAATGGGGCAAACTTCAGGATTCCAAAGGCAAAAAGTGCAACATGAAGGTTTATGCAAAAGTTTCCAAGAAAGAGTTTTTGCCGAGAGACGGTTACAATGCTGATCGCAAATAGGTAGCCCTCCTCCTTTCCCCCTCCAGAGTTTAAAAGTCTGAAAGCCCAAAACTCCCGTGTTGCATATTAATTCTGAGGCATACACACGCATTGCATTCTTAAACTGGTGAGCCTTACACGTCATTTTCTCCTTGAACCAGTTCTCTCAAGAGCTTAAAGTTGGTGATGGTTAAATGATGGTGATAAGACAAGAGAACATGGGGCAACTGTAACAGTAAATACTTTTGAATGGTAGCAGCAGAAGCAGCAGCAGCAGCCATCAGTAGAGCAGCAGTATTAGTACAGGCAGGAGTAGGCTGGAGTAGTAGCAGTAGTGGGAGTAGAAATAGTTATTGTTAGTAGTGTTATGCTTTTTGTAAAGGATAAGCACTTGCTGGGAAAGTTATTCAGACACAAAAATGGGTGACTGCTCTTACATGTATATGATTAGAATAAGTACTCTAGGGCCAGTTGCTCGAAGCCTGGTTAACGCTAACCGTTGGTTAAGAGATATCAAAAGCTATAGGTTTCCATGGTATTTATCGCTGGTTAGCGCTAACCATGCTTCGAGCAACCGGGGCCAGGTAAGTAAAACTATCCCAGCAGGCTGCACACACCGACATCAAGTTTGCCTTCATTTTTAATCAGTGCAAGTGATAAACATATACATGTATGACTGTTTATGTGGGTACATGTATCAGAGCTGCACTGAAGCCAATTAGCACCAACCCTCTAAATATTCAAAGAAACTTTCAGTAATTACCCTTGACGTTATTAAAATCTTGGGAAGCCCTTACAAACAAGCTTCAGAACAACCTTGAACCACTCCCGATTTCCATAATCTGTGGATAAGAATAACAAAACTAATTACTGACTTAATTTTGTTCAAGTCACTTTACATGAGTTCATTATTATTTTGTTCTTCAAATACCCTGTATCATTTAATAATTCCGGAGTCTTTTGCTTCTATTTTGTTGGATAACATCTGGAAATCAATGAGTTATGCACATAGCCAGTAACAACAACAACAACAACACACACTTTATTTTAAAAGCCAATACAGAGACCATAGTAGCCTGCAATTAGCCCGCATTGACCAATGAAACGTTGGCGGTTATGTTTTGAAATTGACCACGTTTTTGGCAGCATACCAGCATGTTTTGTTCACATGCACTTCAAGTTAAATTCAGGTTTTCCGTGAGAGCGGAGATATTTATGAATCTACCTAGGAATCTAGAAGAGTTATAAACATCTATCTCCCATGAGTTTCCAAAGACATGGCATATGGAATTTGGTATACTTTACCAAGAAGAGATACGTGACTCAGCAACTACGATAAAAAAAATACATGAAACCTAAGTGAAACTAGAAAGATCGAGGAGCACAGTTAATAGAGGCAAGGAGGAAATATTTCTGCGTCTAAGGCATTCTGTGCGCACACGCTCTTCCCTGTCTAAAGGAGCATTTAAAATCTTGATCTCAAGCGACTCCTGGATGGTAATTTACCTCATTCTAAACTTGTTGACTTTGCATTTTTTTGTCTCCATTGCAAAACGAGCAGAGACGTTATTAGAGCGGTCATGCAAAACCCGAACGCTCTCACAAAAAACTGAAAACTTTGATAACACGTAAATGAAACATGCTGGTATGCTGTCAAAAACGTTGTCAATTTCACAACATAACCGCCAACGTTTCATTGTTCAAAAGCGATACATAACCGGACAAACGGTTAACGTTTGAAAAGTAAAACTTCATGCAAAATTTGTCACGCTTCAAGGATGGACGCAAATGGTAGTAATTCAGGAGTCTTTTACTTTTATTCTACTGGACGACAGAAATCAATGAGTTATGTACAGTACATAGCAAGTATAGAAGAATCATTTCAATTTCTTAAAAGGCACAAGAGGGTTTTGTCTACGATCTCTGCAGAAATCCACATTGAATGCAGAAACAATCATGTTGTAACATACCGGTACCTAAGAATGAGAAAATCAATAAAAATAATAAAACACATTTGTGTAGGAGTTAATTTTTCTGACCTCACCTCAAATATCACTTAAATGTCATAGTTATATACCTAGAATTTCACTGAACAAAAGGAGCACTGTGATTGGTTGATTCTTAGTCACATGCCCCTCATCAAATTCAAATGTATCATGACCAGGATACAATTCCGCAGTTGCTGCCCACTCCAGATATTTTGCTGCGATTACTGAAGGAAAAGTCTAAATATATACATGTAACAAAGCACTTAATGTCTTGTCCCTCAGGAAACTAGTTAGTTTTGTTTTACCTCGAGTCCTGATGACATCAGCACTCTCGGGAAACCAAAACTAACTGTTTCCCCCGGGCCATAATTAAGTGTATATTGATGGAGAAACATGCCTGAGTCACAGCAGGCATTCTGATTTTCAATCTTATTTGCACCTGAAGATTTTGCATAATTGTTCCACTCACATAGTTTTCTCCTCATTAGCATTATCCTTCATAGATGTCCTTGAGACTATAAACTTTTCAGTCAACTGTTTAATCAAAATAAATTCCCTTTTTCCTTTTCTTTGGACCTGCAGTATTACAATAAATAGTACCTTGCAAATGGGAGAAAAACTTGAAGGTGGCTTGCCTCCAAATCTAGCGACAGGACCATAATCTGTAACGACAATTCTTCAGACATTAATTCTTTACTTAAAAGTATAAAACACGAAATCAATGTAGAGACATGGAATCTGACAGGATGCGGCGATGCGGATCCGCATAATTCACTGAAATCCGCATCTTCCGCTTAATTCCGATATTTTCCGCATAATTCCGATATTTACCGCAAAAAACAGAAGAAATACCTAATATTAGTGATAAAGCAGCTCCTTAACATCCTCAAAAACATAAAAGCCGAAGAAATTGACTGTTTTGAAACGCTTATTTTCCTGAACATTGAAGAAAAGACACCATTTCGTTCGCAAGATGAAAGTTCGTAAGAAAGATTGTAAGCAGTTTCCGCGCATTTTTTCGCCAATGAGCCCGCAATACATATGTGTAAAAAAACCGCTGAAAATTGTCAATGATCGAGGGAATGGATCGCGCTCCAAAGGTATTACAATTTTGCGCCATTATCTCCAAATTGAAACAAAATTCATGACGAGAAACACAATAATTTTTTATTGCTTTATTTATTTTACCAAAAGTTGCGGCAAAATCCCAACTGCTAACCCTTTTATTTCAACGGTGAAAGCTGGTCGCAAATTGGTGACTCCTCCATGTATTTTAATCACAAAGGGCAAAAATTCAGTCACAAATGCGGTTGTATTGGTTGCAATTTCGATTACGGATTTACCGTAAGCATGTAAATACATTGGATGGGCCTAATTATTAGTTTTATAACTTGTTTAAATTTCCGCATAATCCGGTGTAATTTCCGCATAATCAACGCATGTTTCCGCATAATATGGCCAAAATTTTCCACGTAATCTTTCTTTTCCGCATCCTATCAGAAGCCATGTAGAGAGTGATTAGACATTAAAGAGGACATATTATTTGAGTGGACCTCAATGTTGCTAACTCGTTCACACTTTAAGTGCCCCAATAAAATCATCGATGAGTAAAATTGTCTGGCGTTAGACAGAGTAAAATCTTTTAAGTCTCGCCTTCAGTAGGAAATGGGTTAATTTTGCTGCCATTGATCCCCTCCTGTTCCTCTGATGGGTCCACATGCAAAAAAAATGTGAATTAAAAAATATATACTGTATATCCAGCTTCCAAGCTGTCCACATGCAAAAAACAAAATTTAAAATCAGAAAAACACATCCAGCTTCAATGCTTTCAATAAGATTTGAAGGCTCCTTTTCCCCAGGGAGGTCCAAGGGCATGCTCAAGAGAAAAGTTTTGAAATTGCAAAGCACACAAACACCATTTCAAATGATTTGACAGAAAATATTTACACCCAAGTTCTTTTTTTTAACAATTTCACTTCACTTACAACTAATCAATTTTATATGTACACAAGAAATACAGCCAATGATACAAAAGTGAGCAACTGCTGGCACTCCAATGGAAGCCAGGTCTTCTTCAGAGGATTGCGCTTCAAAGAAGCTGTAGGTTTGCATAATTCATTTGGTTATGCTTTTTTCAAAACCACAAAAAACTGAGCATGAAATTCAACAACAGAACTACGCCTATTTGAGCTGGGAAGTATAAAAATGAGTGCTATTAAGATTTGCAACTGCAACTGAAAACTGAAACTTCATTTAACATGGAAACAATATGTGCTTAGCTATATGGTGAAAACTGTATCAGCTACACCTGTACATGTAGTTTACAGGCATGCCTGACAACCAATAGCATTATGCTATTGCTGACCAATCAGCTAAATGGAAGTTTGGACAGCAAAATTCTTTTCTTTTCTTTCCTGCTTTCCACATTTCCCAAGCAGATTTCTGAATAGCCCACATAGACATGTAGCCCTACCCTATGGCTACCCTACACTGTCATACATGTAGGCTAATTTGTGAATTAAACAAATGGCAAACAAGTAAAAGGCATCAAAACAAGCAAGTTTACATTGAGAGTTCCATAAGAGTGTCCTCTTTCTTTCTCTCTCTATGACAAAATGAAAAAAAAAATGTACACGAGTATATTGACCCTTGTTCTCAGTGAATCATGGCAAAATGCATTTCAGAAACAAAATAAACAAGGCACTGAGGCCTACTGTACATGCAGCAGAGGGAATTTCTCTTTGTACAACATTTAAACTCCCTTAATGAAAATGTTATAAACTATTTGGTTCACATTTTCTTGAAACTCCCAATTTTTGAATGAAAACTGCTGAAGTTGCTTGAAATAAATGGGAATATAATTGGGAATATCACGCATGCTCATCCAATTGAATTAATGATTACATTTACTAGATATAGTTATTGTATAATTAACAATAATTATTGTTTTATAACATTTTCAACGTTTTATCATTACTATTGAAAGCTTACAGACACCCATTTCAATGGCTTCGTTACATTCGTTGATGTTACTCAAGTTGTTGCTTGTTCAACGAAACCAGCAGAGTAATTAAGCTTAATTTTGAAAAAAAAAAAAGCTCTTTATGGATGCGAAGATACTGAATCAAACCGTTTCGTCAAACATGTCAAACTGTATCAGTTGCGTTTTCAGTTGCGTTTTCAAATTTATCTGGCATAGTGTGGACGAGGCCTAAGTCAATGACCTTCGCTGGAGTTTGACGAGCTTGTGTCTGGTTTGAACTCATGGTGATGTGCAATGTTCAACTACAGGTGTGATTGTTGAAGAGGGCTCCAAAGAAGCTGCTGCCGGTATTCTCTTGTCTGTCCAGGAATTAACGAGTTGTTTTATTGAATATTTATAGCTGGGCCAGGAGGATTAAAATTCTGCTCCAGTTGCAGAGATGAGATGCCTAATTTTTACAGCCTTTTTCTTTGTGAAATAGAGTTCAAATTTATTTCATGAGTTAGAGTTACAATGAAATCTGGTACAATACCGGTATTTACCTCTGAATGTTCGCCCAGACCAGTTTGTAGCTCTCTTCGTTTTTTCAGAATGCCTTTTCTCAATAATTTCATTCATTTCTCTTTCTGTTTACATGTACATGTTGGAAAATGCAAACTATTGAAACTGTTCTCTGAGGTTTCTCCAATCCCACACAAAACATTGCCAGCTCTCCTCCTTCTTCTTCTTCTGGCATGCCGATAAAACTGACCCTTTTCTCCATGTTTTTTTAACAAATTTAATATTTTTTGGGGGATGGTCAGGAGCAAAATTTAGTCAAGTAAATTGCTTACATCATCTGCGTGCACCTGTAAGATTTTATATACAAAAACTCATTCTCACCTATGATCTCCTAGAGGGCAGATGCAGGGCTGATGTCATCATCAAAAACTCTTTCCTTCTAATTTTTTTTTACTGCTGGATAGTTTAGAAATGGAAAATGTTCCTTACAACTGGCCGTGCATAGGCCATGTGAATTCTGACTGATTATTTTTTTGCGTGAACAACTATACCCTTAAGGACTGATGATGTAAATATTTCATGTTCACTATTGAAGATAATATGGGAATGGCCATGGTTCTTTTTTGGTTTCTCGGCTACATTTTGTATCGTCAGGGTGTCTAGAAAATGGAGACCCACAGACCTAGAAAACACAGACTTACATAGAAAACGTAGACCTAGCAAACACAGACCTAGAAAATGTAGACCAAAAAAACTCAGACCTAGAACATAACGCTTTGTTCACAGTCACTATTACATACTACCGGTAAATTCTGACCATTTCAGTTCAGTGATGAATAATATAATGACGTTTTGCCTCTGTGATTTATGTGCATGAGCCTCAAAACCTGTGTTGAAAACATATCGCTATCTAGCTAGATCGCTAGAAATTGCTTATTTTTAGTCTGATAAAATAATATCTTAATCGAATGGCGTGCACAGAATTCTAACTTTGGACACTGTTACTTTTATTATCTTGGGCAGAGGAGCATAGGATGATAATATCATGATAATCATAGGGAAATCATGGCAATAATGTTGCTGGTCAGAAGTACCATTTACTCAAAAAATTTACTGCGTTTCCTAGACACCGCCTATCATCTGTGTCAAAACATTTCGATTATCGACAACCCTTACGTTGAGCAAGAGGAAGAGAGAAAAACAAGTTTCTCTTTTGAAAACTGTGGAAAATTGCATTGGTGAAGAGCACCTTCACAACTATTTCAAGTTGATAAGATGCGAAGAAATTCAAGGAAATTAATCTTGAAATCCCATAACATAAAATCATTTGAATCACGTACCAGTTCCCTTACAGGGTACAGGTGAACCACCCAATGGTCTTGTCAAAGGGTTTCCATTTTCGCAACCGTTGAAAGTTTAAAAGCACTGAATGAAAGAATCGAGTAGACTCAAATGCCTCGAATTCCTTTGGTCTGGTTTCTTGCAAAAGCTTTATTATGGATTTCAGGATCGCCTAAGTTCTCGGTGAATTTTCAAATTTGGCGAAGGTTTGTTGACATCCGTAACCGATCGGATGATCGATGGTGTTTTTAAGATGAGAATTTCATAAGTTTGGCGTCAGTTCCAGCTTGAACAAGACGAGGCCACCGGCCGGCGGCTCAGTGTTGCCTGCCTTGTAAATCTAAGCGGAGGTGATGCTGCATTTTGTAGTCCATGACCTAGGGATCAGTCACGCTGTCACTCGACCCTTACCGTATATAACTCCTGGTTGTTAAATTAAAGTGAAGGAATTTTTGCTCTAACAAAATAGTGTTTCACAGACTTGTCCTTCCGATAAGCAACCATGTGGGGGATTTTGTAATATTTGCGAGCACGGCGATGATCTCGTTGTCATCAAAGTTGGCCATTGAGTTCTCATAAGAACTGCTTTGTTATAGCAAGACCGGTTTCGGAAACTTAAGTGGCTTCCTTCATCAGTTGCTTTTACTAGTGCTCGAGTTGTTGTGAGCGGGAGTTTGACCAAAAGTGACTTTAGTGCTCTTTATATCGGTTTGAAATTACGCGGAACCAAAAATCAACAACCAATGGGAAGTCGAAGATTTCGAGTCCGTTCTTTTGAGAGTCGGTTATTTGCAAGACAATAGGTGCCAACAGAACACGTGTAATTACCATATTGTGTTGTTAGTCAGTTTTCGCTTGCAAAATAATGCGTGCCGACCGGTCACGGATTTCGAAAAAAGACTTCGCTTAGGTTTGAGAATTTATCCCCGGTTGAGTTTTCTTGTTAACATGTCAAATAAGGTTTATCTGGAGGTAAATATCCAGAGACCAGGTGAGCGGAGTAAAGTTCATACGGTGGTTGTAATGCTGTCACTCGCCCCTTACCGTATATACAATGTAACTCCTGGTTCATAAATTAAGGTGAAGGAATTCTTGCTCTAACAAAATAGTGTTTCAGAGACTTGTCCTTCCGATAAGCAACCATTTGGGGGATTTTGTAATATTAGCGAGCATGGCGATGA
>BLFO01001694.1:358177-360677 GCA_014634245.1 Montipora cactus
GCGAAATATATATGACCGACCAAGTGACCCACAATTTACAGTATTTTATCTTTTCTCCTGCCCTTACCATTCCAGAAACAAAACACTATTTCTTTTTGTGAAATAGTTTCTTGTTGCTGGTGAAGTTGCAAATTTCCTGTGCTTTGTCACCTTCAATTTTATTTCCCAATCCCCCTGTCCAGTCCGCAATCTTCCCCCAAATCACTCGATGTACCACATCTTCAGACAGTAATTAAAATGCCACAACTTGAGCAATGCTAGAGAATATTTTCAAAGCATGTTTTGAAAACGAATAATTCAACTTAAATTATTGGAGTACAAGAAAACTCACAGGAGTGTGATGCTAAAAAAGTAATGTGTACAAAATTAAAGAATACTGTTTAATATACATATTTATATTTTTAAATCAGAAGAGGCAAAAATTGAAGTCATTAGCGAATTGACAGGTCAATAAGACTATAATGATAAGCCTTACAATTATTTTCAAGAATAATAATTATTGATAAGACTTCACAATCTTAAATAACTCTCTTGGAAAATTACAAGATGACATGCACTTTGTTTGGGGTGAGGAGATTAATATTTTTTATTAATGAAAGTAAAAGGCAATGATGAAAACCGACCGAGCTAGATCTCTCTGTGCACCATGCACTAGCTGAAGAGTGTGGAAGAGATAGGAAAGAATATGGATTACTGCAGCTGCAGGTCTATTGAAATAAATCACAGGTCAATTTCCACAGGTGAGTGTACATGTCACCGTGCTGCAGACAAATAAACAACACCAAAAGTGTCTGCTAGCGCTAATCGCTCAACAAAAATATTGTTTCAGGTCTCGGGGAAACTTTTGGCTTAGTTGTTGATTATTGGGGCAGCGACCTCTAGTCTTGACCTGTATTTAACAGACCCGCCTTCATTGCAGCTGTCACACGAGTCAACAGAACCACATACAACTGCTAAATCAACCACAT
The DNA here is from genome assembly GCA_014634245.1 of Montipora cactus. Taxonomy (NCBI): domain Eukaryota; kingdom Metazoa; phylum Cnidaria; class Anthozoa; order Scleractinia; family Acroporidae; genus Montipora; species Montipora cactus. Next base: position 359,146 of record BLFO01001694.1, read on the forward strand.
CAATAATCTATGAACCCTGTTGCACAATTTTATAATTTGTAACACAATCTGACATGGTGAAAACGTTGAACAACAGTAACAATACTCGCGTCACGGAATTACAATTATGAGACGCCAAAATGAACCAAAACGTAAAGGTACGTACGAAATAAAATCACTTAATTACCGTTACGTCTTTCAAACACCATTATATCCTTCTATATTACAGAGCGATCGCTATGCTAGAGGTCGTGAAAAGCCAACGTAGTTTTGATTGGAATCGAGGCCTGATGTAGATCATCGTACAACGTGAAAAAACGGTGAATTATTTTTGACTGTTATGCTTGTTAATTTGCAGCTGCTTCTTACGGAACAGTTACAATTTTGAAAATGATTTAAACACGAATTCTGTTCTTCGTCTGGCTCTCCTCACTAGCCGCCATCTTTCTTTCGATATTAAACCAATCAGAGTTCATGTGAGAAAAGCACCAATTAGCGATCTTTTTAGTTCACTGTGTGCCAGGGTCTTCTCAAGACCCGCCGCCATATTGAAAGCCGAGAAGACCCTGGGAACGAGGTTGTTTGTTGAAAGCCGACAAGACCCTGGGGATGAGGTAGACATCTTTTGTAGCTTTTTTCAGAGCATGCGTCGATTTTTCGTTGGCCAAAAATCTAGTTTATGGCAGCGTTTCATTAGTTTTGAGATATTAGATATTTTACAAACAGATTTGTTCGAAAAAACCTTTAAAGATTGCAATGAAGTGCATGAAATTTCAAATGCAGATTTTTGTTCACGTCTCGTCAATTAACTTGCACAGCTTTACCAAAAAAAAAAAGGTTTCGCAGAAAATTAGGTCTTGGAAGAGACCAACATGTTAGAGAGATGACTACGCTTTCACAAACTCCAAAAGAACAGTAAAAAAAAAATTGGTCAGTTGAAGGAACATTACCTGCTCATTACCCAAGTTCACCAGTCACGTCACATGAAACGCAACTGCGACTCGCACTTTCGCATAAGCACAATTTCCAATCCTGTTCAAGCCTGGATTACTTCAGACTTCTTGGCAACTGCAAATCGCTAAACTAAACATGACCTCTGCTCTGTCCTTTATTTCAAATATATCAACCTTCAGATGTTCTTAAAACAATAAATTGCATTTCTCTCAGTCAACCAGAGTGGAGAAAATTTCCCTTGTGTATAAAGTAATTTTACAGTGCGACGCGACTTACCGTGGCCACCTAAGAAGGTTTTTTTTACAAATTATCCGCCAATCAGGGTGTGCGAATTTCATTAACAGGCATGCCTCCTTGCAAAGTTCGTACGGTTGTGATTTGAACACCGTTGCATGGGTTGAGTTGACGTGTTTAAGCGTAGGTTGTCAAATGGGTGGCCACGGTAAGGCGCATTGCACTGTAAGTGTTCAAAACAAATTGCCATTTTCTGTGAACGAAAAAAGTTTCCAGTTGATATATAGCGTTCAATTCCGCCGACTGGCCATTCCGACTTTAAGTCCAGATGAATATCTTGCGAAAGTACAGAGCTTCACATCTGA
>BLFO01001694.1:365921-380921 GCA_014634245.1 Montipora cactus
CCCCCCCCCCCCCCCTCTCCCCCTCCTCCCCACACGCATAAAATCTTTGTTACGGGCCTGAAATGCAAATACTTTTTGATATATTCCCTCGCATTAGCCTCCATTGCAAGCTAGTTCCAGTCCAATACTGAGAATACGAATATGGTCTTTTGGCCACTATCAAAAATACCATAATACTCTTCATTTTTGCATAAGCATTGTTTCCAGTTTCTCTTGGGACCTAGAATGGTCTCAAGGGAAACAAATACAAAGCTTATTCAAAATTTGGGGGGACAAACAAAGAGTAACTATGGTATTTTCCTCTTCGGGCAATAGTTCAGTCAAGAGATCACAACTGAATAGTGAAAGTACAATCAATGAAAATTTGAGCATACCACAAAATATTCGAACAATATTCCTTAAAAAATTGATATTTCACAAATACTTAGAGGGGTCATTAGCTCTAATGCCCGGAAATAATCTCCTAATTTTTCATGGTTTAGGCTAATATCTCACGGATCATGATTGAAGCCAAAAGGCTTTATATTGTAGAGATTTACGACTTCTTCCAACTTTTGAAGTCGTTTTCAAGCAAAATCTGTAAGGAAATTCGTGTTTTTATGAAACAAAATATAAATAGGACGTCACCAGAAACCCGCCTATCATCGAGGAGCTTCACAAAAGGCAAGTTAGAACATCAGATCAGTCACGTTAACTTTTAATCAATTCAATCAAAAGATCCGTCTACGAATCACGCTTAGACTTCGTTCACGTGTCACGCTTAACTGAAAAACCGCTTTCAGGCGCACTTGAAAGGCAGTCACGAAAAGTAACGTTACACGAGAAAAGGAAAAAGCCCAATCACGTTTGACGAAAAAAAGTAGAGGAGACCGCTTTTTTGACTGAACACTATACTGAAGCGATAAATCATCATCCGAAGGCCGACCGAGGTAATACATGTATTAAGAAACTAAACTAGAAGGCAGGGTTTTTGTTTTAACAAAAAAAAAACTAAGATATCACAGTTCTGACACAGGCTCTTGGGTTGCAACCACCATCAGTCATACGTTCTTTGTTAACTGCAGACCTAAGTTTTATCGACCATAACTGTATATTTAAAATAGAAAATAGAGATTACTTCATGGAGAGCGCGCGCGTACGGGATTTTCACACGAGTTGGTGAAGTATCTGAAATCGAAGGAGTGAGCGCAGCGAACGAGTGAGATTTCTGATACAAAACCAACTCGTGTGAAAATCCCGTACAAAGCGCTTTCCATGCTGTAATTTGTTTATTTTATACAGACTGAGATTTTTTTTATTTATCCAGCTTTAATTGCTTCTCTAAAATAATTACAAAACTCCTGTATTAAATTCTCTTCGAAAAATTGTTTTTACTAAAATCGACATGTGAAAATATCACCAATCAAAAATCATAATTGGTGCAAAGGATAGGAAACATTTCGATTCTTAATTAAATATGGAACTGCTCGTTTGAAAATAACGGAATAAGCAAATCCCAAATTGGTAAGCCAGTAAAGGTACTGTAATGACCACGATAACCGCGAAAAAGCCCGCGAAAACACAATTTGCTTAAACCGTGGGTGGGATTGGACAAAACGTGTGAGAAAATCGTTTCGCCTATCTGAATGGTCGAAGTAAAATCCGAAACGCTTTTCCACACAGCAAAATTTGATGCGAAAATCTCAGTATATATAAAATACTTATATATCAAATACACATATTTGAAATGAGGAAAGAATCCTTATTGAGAATGAATATCATCGCAGTTGTAACCGCTACTTTAGCAAAAAAGAAAGAACAGCTTGCAAACAAAAAAAAATAGACTTGATTTCTTGTACTTGTCCTTGAATGAGCACGATTTTTGCCTTTTTTCGTGTCCAAACAAAATAAAAACACCATCTCTAGCTTGTTGCCACAAAGCCATGGAGTCACGTCCTTGTTATTGCTATTTTTCAACAGTCATGGACAATGATAGAACTTTTCTTTTAGATAGGCACGTCCGTGAAAGTAGCGTATTCTTTTACAATGGGCATTTTGCTAACAGCTCTTTTCCTGCAAGAGCATGCACAGGCAAAAGGATGAGAGGGATCGTTGTGTGTTTCCTCATGCCAGAAATGATAAAAAATACGCATCCATACTTCCCTTCGTTACCGCTGAAAAAGAAATGCGCACATATTTCTGTAACCACTGGAAACCATTCTTAGTTCCGACCAACCAGACAGCCAGCCGATGCTGACCGAGCCAATCGCGGAAAACACAAGCGGTTGAGCACAGATTGAGCACATACGCATTTTGTCCGCGCATTCGTGAGAGGGTGAGAGCGCATTTGCCTGGGCCATTTAAAATAGTAGTTTGAGCGCGCTTTTCCTGGTTTTTCTAGAGGTTGTAGATAAAAGTTGCCTAATCCCAGAGCCCCTTTGTTCTGCGGTGATTAAAAGTTTCGGCACAGTTCGGCTCACAGACCTCCCGTTCGTCGACCGTTCGTCTCGGTTACGTCAGCGAAACGAGTTGACCCGAGCGGGCTAATTCCATGCCTTCATCACTGGGATGCTTTAAGGCTGTCTCAAGCTGTTCCCAGAAATGCGACTTAACATCACAGCTTTCCCAGTCAAGAAAAGTCCTGTCTTGTAATGTAAGAGGTATCGCACACTTCCTGTACACAATCGGTACAACTTGATGTGAGCGTATTGTAGTAAGTGCTTGCTGAAGTTCATGGTTACACCACCCGCTCTTCGCGAAAGCGGGTGAAAGAACAGCGATAGTTTTTCGACTGTAATAGATTGCTTGGTAAATATTTTCAGCAACAGCAGTGCCTCGAACAAAATCCCTGAAATCTACGCAACATGTAAAACGTCGCTTTTCTAGTTCTGCTAAGAGTCGTTTGACCCAGGTGACATCTTTAGAGCTGTAAGAAATGAAGACGTCGTATCTGGCTTCGTAATCTGAAAAAAAAAAACATGAGGGGTAAAACTATATTACTACTCAAGTTCTTTAAAAAAATTCATCCCAGAATTATTAATGATCATCACCATCGTTTTCACCATTTTGATGTATGGCTGCGAAGCTTGGAAACTCACGAAAACAGAAGCAAAGAAGCTGGACGCTTTCCAATACAAATGCATGAAACGCATACTGAGAATTAGATGGCCACGGACCATCTCGCACCAACAAATCCAGGAGACCACAGGAGTGAACAGAACGAGTGATTAGATCAGACGCCGAAGATGGAATTGGATCGGGCATATATTGAGGAAGAACAGAGAGGAGCACTGTGTTACAGCATTGGAGCGGAGGCCAGAGGGGAGGAGGAGACCAGGTCGACCAAAAACAACATGGAGGAGAATGGTTGAGGACGAAAGACGAGTAGCTGGGTGGCAATCATGGACGACTGTCAGAGCTTTAGCAGCAAACCGAAGTGGATGGAAAGAGAATGTCAAAGCCTTATGTGCCTTATGGCACGAAGAGATATAGAGATAGAGATAGAGAGATCACCATCGTCATCATCCTCTTAAGGAACCTCAATTTTCATTGAAAAACAGAACTATGTCACATCTAAGAAGTTATTTTTCAGTCTTCCACCAAGTCATGTCAAAGACAATTCATGGTTTGCATCTTACGTCACGGCTGCCATGTTGGTGTGCAGAACGATGCAGTAAAACGTCTTTAGAGAATTTGACCCCATCATTCTGCAAAACTTGTGGGGCCATTTTCTATTGTTTTGTACAGCAACATGGCCGACTCATCACGTGGATGCAAATCAGGGGGGGATCCAGGATTTTCCTTAGGAGGGGGTGCACTACTAAGGAATGGCGTAGCTGACTGGTGACGTTTTTTTTTAAATGCAGAATACCAGTTGTATTAGAAAGGGGTTTTGCATTTCGCACCCCCTGCACCCTCCCCCTAGATCCACCCTGCAAACCAAGAACGGCAAACCCAATTAATTTCAGTGGTAAACAAAAAAGGTATGTTTAACAATGAGACTGTGCATGCTTAGTTGGCACATTTCTGTTTTGGGGCCCCGTTTTTCGAAAGTCTTGGTAAGTACCCGATAAGTTTTCGGGTGTTTCTCAAATCTCCAGTTAATTTGTATCCCGTTTTTTTCCCGATACCTTTCCCGGTAATTTACGGGAGCTTTCGAGCTCCCGTTAAGTTTACGGGTAACATCATTTTGTTACATCAAAACAAAATGGCTGCCGGACGCGGACATTTTTTAACGCAGTTTGTCGGCCAAGGACATACCGAGGGAGGCCTTTACTGAGCCATATGACCGATACGGAAGTCGTCAAGAGGAAGATTAAATAGCCTGGTTGAAAGGTGTATTGTAAAGAAGATCTAAAGAGAGACAACAATGCGCGGAGACTCAGGTAAACCAATACAGGCTCATAGTCAAGACGTACCCACCTACTTTCGGTGGCGAAAAACTAAAAATAATAATATATTAAACTACGATGGAATCGGCAATAAAGCCAGCCTTAACTAAAACACGCACTGCGGTTTGTTTTGGCGTGAATCTACTCTTTTCACATCTAAAAGATTCGTAGCACCTTAATGAAGGCAAGAACTGCAGCATTTTCAGCAAAAAACAAATGAAATGTTGTTTTAAAAAAATCGAAATAAATAAATGGTATGCAAGCTACTGGCAGGGAGGATTTGGAGAGGAGAAACGATCGGCCATCACAAAACACACCCAGCTAAATGCTACATTTTTGTCTGAAACAGCAAACAGGAAATTGACTCCTTGCGTAAGAATAAAACATACTTGTGTTCGATAAAGAAAGGAATTTATTGGTTGGGTTCAAACTCGACAAAACCTATCAATTAATGCTCATCAAACTTCGAAATTCTTTGCGTACGTTGTTGCCTCGGCGGTCCGCTTGATCTTTTTGTTTCGTTTTGGTGGTGTTTAAGCGTGACAATAAATTCATGTTTATTTATCTTTCAGGCAACTGTGACCGCATTTTACCCCACAGCTGGCTTTCCCAGAGTGATTGGAGAAATTGATGGCTCTCTCAGGTTTAAAACGAACGCTGGAAGAAGCACAAGTTGACATCATCGCTTCGAACGCTATCTTTGTTTACATCGTAGCGGACGGTTTGGAAACTGGATGCTACAAGTTTCAACAGCCAATCAGACAAAAGTCTCCTTTGTTATTGTAATCTGAGAAGCGACAAATATATTTTCAACTCCTCTTTCAATTTGTTATGTGTCTGAGCTGGAGCAAATATTAATAACTGATGGGCTTTTTGGGAAATTAATCTTCAAAAATAGTAAATTATTAGAAAAGCAACGAGCGGTTGGACTTACTTTGGGATGATGATACTGTATAAATATACAGTACTTACAGGAGCCCATTACTAGGAGCCTCCATATGCAGTAGATCCTAGAGTCAACCTTTGCGTGTATCTTTCTATTTTTAGAACGAACCCTTGAGCATGAGACTGCATTTACATAAATTTACATCAATTTGCTCGATTTAAATACAGTTTTACTGCTTTATTTGTCTTCGTTAGACAATGACTTTACTCTGATTGGCCTTTTAAACTGAACAGTGCGTGCAGAACCGAGGAACTCGTGGCGTTCTAAACATAGAAAGATACGGGCAAAGGTTGACTCATAAGGATGTGTATGAGAGAGGCAAGCTCCTACTCATGGGCTCCTGGTACTTACTAACAGCAATGTCTTACCTTGTGGTCGATCTGGATCCTTCAAAAAATAAAAAAATATACATATAAATTGGTAAAATGGGAAGACATCAATCAAACTGAAAAAGTGCAATAATTTTAGTTTTAAACATAACATTTTTTTCACAGTTTTACCTTCGCTGGCAAAGTTTGGTATGTTCGATCCTTAGTGATGGACAATTTCCGGAAAAGTGCTTCACGTATTGAGCTACTTCTGAAACGTTTTCTCTCATGTCCACCCTCTTCTCCTAAGGATACGACAATTGCTCATTACGTATCTTATACTGCAATCAAGTATGCACTTAAAAATCGGTTAAAAATTAGTCATCACATACCTTTTCTGCCTGGCTTTCCATCACGGCTTTCAGAAGTTAAAGACAGAGCGTGATTGTCCTGTGCAGAATCTAAAAGGCTTTCAGTCGTACTGTTACTTGCTGCAACAATTCAAACATAAATTCAAAGATTATACTTTTTTTATGTTAACTTTAATTTGACTTAAGGGAGTGGCACTTGACTACAGAAAGACAATGGTTGCTAAGGATGGAGGCATGGATGGTTCTATGAAGTAACTTTCAATGGAAATCTGACATCACTTCAATCTGAGGGCCCTTGCGCAACTAGTTCCAGTCCTCCACTGTCCATATCAGTAAAAAGAAAAACAAAAAAATAAAAATAAAAAAACGGGTAAAAGCTTCCAAGAAACGAATGGACAAGGCAGTTTTTTACCGGATGGAAAACGACCTATCATTTTTCGAAAACTGTAGCATGGAATTTCTATTTGACAAAGGTTGGATTTGAGATTAAGCATCGTTTTAGGCCTAATAAGTTATTGCTCCTAATCTCAATTTTAATCTGAATCCTTATCTTAATTTCAATGAATTAGGAGCAATAAAGTTTTAGGCCTAATTAGGCCTAAAACAATATTTAATCTCAAATCCAACCTTTGTCGGTTAGTATTCAGTGTATGGTGGGGTCATACATGGTGTTTTAGTGTTTCGTTTGGCTGTTTCGGTGTTTCGTTGTTTCGTGGTTTAGTAATGCCCCTCGCCACGGCGGATGTTGCATCGCTTTACCCAATGTTGACACAAAGAAGGCGCAGTAGGTGAATAATTTCATTGGTCTTGACCAGTTCGCGTACCGCAAAGGCCTCAATACGACTATGGCTTTAATTAAGTGTCAACATGTTTGGCTGAAATGGCTTGATTCAGGTTTTGACTATGTTAGAATTTTTTCTTTTGACTTAAGCAAAGCTTTTGATTCGGTACCTCATGATATTCTTTGTTCTAAGTTAAAGACACTTGATATTAATCCATATGTGACCAACTGGATTATTAGTTTTTTACAAGGCAGAAAACAAAGAGTTGTTGTTGGTGGAATTGTTACGGATTATTTAAACATTAATAGAGGTGTCCCCTGGGGGACTGTATTTGGCACCATATTATTTTCTATCATGGTCAATGATATCAAGGTCTTCGGCACCAAATCATAATTTGCTTGTAAAATTTGCTGATGATTTAACTTTAAGTATTCCTGTAAAATCGGGTGATAGGGCGAGTTTCATTCGAGTGTGGTAAAACCAAAACCAAAGTAATTACTTTGGCCAATCAAAAAGGACGGAGACAATCCAGTAAACCAATCAAAACTCGAAGTAATTACACGTGGCCGACACAAAGCGCGGGAAAATGTGCACGCGCGAGGCACTATTGGTTTTGGTTTCACTTCTGATTGGTTGAAAAAATGGCGCAAGAACTTTGAACCAATCACTGAGTGAAGTAATGAAAAACCAAAGCAATTCGCTTATTACTTTCGACACTCAATTGAAAACCGCTCTAGCAATAGCAATTCAGCAGCTAATGAGTTTCCGAGTCTATTGTTGAATGGACAACTGTTAAACTTCAAGAAAAGTTGGGAGATGCATCTTAATGCAAATCCACTAAGGTTAAATTACCAGTTCCTCTGACCTTTACAAAACGGAAACCCAGTCTGAAGATGCTGGGTGTAACATTTCAGTCCGATCCGTGTCACTGGGATTTACACCTAGACGATATCCTATCGAAAGCTAGCAGCCGTCTGTATATCTTACGTGTTTGTAAATTCTATGGATTACCGTTGGATCATCTTCATCTTCTTTTCATTAGTCTTATTTTACCTATATTTACATATGCTGTGGAAGTATGGGGCTGCGCGTATTATCATAAGTACTTAAGTCGTATTGACAGGCTGTTCAAAAGAGCTTTTAAGGTTGGTTACTATAATGAGCTCTTTTCCATTGAAAATACTATTGCCCTTAAAGACAAGAAATTATGGCACAAGATCACCGACAGTAATTCAACCACAGCTTTAGATGACCCCCTGCCACCAGAACGAACTATGGTTACGTTACGTAAGAGGCGTCACAACTATATCATCCTGTTTGTCAGAGCTGAGCGTTACAAGAGAACTTTTGTAAATAGATGCTTGTTCTCTAGTTAGTTACTTAGTTAATTAGTTGTCTGTATGACTTAATTTATATCACTGTAACTAAACACGTTTGTTGTTTAGAGCGTTTTAATGAAGACCATTATTATTATTATTATTATTATTATTATTATTATTATTATATTATTATTATTATTATTATTATTGTTATTATTATTATTATTATTATTATTATTATTATTATTATTAAATGATACAATAGCGAGCCATACATTTACAAGAGCTAAACACACTCTTACAATACGATCGATCATTGCAACCTGAGCATGTAGTGCCGGCCCATGAGGATTACATGCAAGAAAGTAGGTAGGCAGTGTACCTTCTAAAATAGTATACTGCCGGTTTGCTTACAATTTTTACCGCCTTTTTAGGTGTAAGTTGACCGGAGCAACTTTATTTACAACTGCACGCTTGAGTGATTGACAGCTTTATTACAGTCTCTTCTTTTAATTGTCAATTACTGTGGCGTGACATGTAACTGGATGCTCAACAGAAAGTGGGCAGCTACCAAGAAAAGGTTGGTTTTCGGGCGGGCGGTTTTTCTCTCCGCTATAGACCACTTTCATAAATGGCGACTACTTTTACATTCTTTTGTCTTTATGTTTATGAGACTTACTGCCCTCATTTTGAAACAAAAGTTTCTCTTGAAATTTGCTCGTCGTAGCGAGGCTAGTTAGGCTTATTTGCATTAAAACAAAAGAATATTTAATTTGGCCGCCATTATGAAAGAGGTCTATTCCCACTCCCCATCCCGTAATTTAGTGACCTGGCCCAGACCTACCCCACGCTCTTCCAATATGGCGACTCATGCGTGGTTCGTGGCGACAATGTTACGTGAGACTGTAGCAATAGATACAGTGAATCTGTCGGCCAAGTCTTGAAATGGCATATTTAATCTCAGCTTCATAAGCACCAAAACAAATTCTTGAAATTTGTTAACGTTTGAGTGCGGCGATTAACATGAGGTGCAACCTGTTTAAACACTACCATGAGAATTTCGTACGACGAAAGTCCAGTGTAAAATCGCACCCTTTCCTCTGACTTGAAAAACTCCCTGTCTGGAGTTTGATATCCACTTCTCTTTAAGATGAGGTCGTCGAACTCTTCTGGCTGAGTTTCCGCGTCCTTATCAGGTGCTTTAGATTCACTTGATTCCCTATACAGATAATCAAACGCCTGTGTTTGGGTTTCAGCATCCACATCAGGCAATTCATGATTGCTTGCTTTCCTTTGGAGATGAGCAAGCCGCTTCTGTCTGAGTTTCACCACTAATGACTGATGTGGAGGCCACATTCTCATCAAGTGTTTCGCTTGCAAAGGCCGAGGAGGCGTCTTCAGGCTCCATCTCCACATTTGCTGCAGCAGCATACTCTTCTCAGGTACCCTCTGTGTTTTCAGAAAAATCGAGAAAAGCGATTGGTGTGCCGCTTGCATTAACACGCTTACCCTTCGAGTTCCTGTCGCACTGTTTCGACGCGCATTCGCTCTTTCAGGCCTTTCTTGTGCCACCCTCAGATTCCTCTCTCTGTATTCCTTTTTCGAGGTCCAGTGTTCGAATCCAGTCAACATTATGCTTGTCCCAATGCTTAGCAGGGCTATCTGACACAAAGTGGTGGCCACAAACTCGTTCACTTTGTAAGACATTTTTGTATCCGGTATCACCTCGACTAATCGCCGAATTCCACCTCTCTCGCCTTGTTGTCGTCAGTTCCTCCATTTGTTCACCTTGATTTTTGATCACAGAAGGAATACGAAACATTCCTACATGTATACGATTTTTATTGCCGGTTTTGGTTCCACAACCGACTACAATGCATAAAACCGTGACTGCGTCTCTTACTAGTTTCTGCTTGTTTACATCCGAGGGACTCCAACCAGGCGGATGCCACACATCGTCACTTTAAGGTCACGAGGGTGAAAACCAACAATTGACTAATGTGCATATGTGGGTTGAAATTTGATATGGGAGCAGTTTTCATAACGATGACAGCAATTCTTGCTGTTTAGTCATTCTGGTGTGAAATAAAGTTAATTTGGAAAGCCAACAAAATTTCTTTAAACTTATCCACTGTGCATTTAGGTGGATTTCTACGTTCTTGACCAAATTTAGGCAACAATTATTTACAAGCAAGAAGCTATTTAAGAAGTAAATAGGTGTTTCGTTTCCAGACTGATAATTAGTTAGGGTGTTTAGGAATGACTACAAAAATTTGAGGAGGACAAACACCTACCAAAGGCAACCCAGTTTACGCTCACGGAGCATCTAGTCTTGAACAAAAAAACAGTTTGTCTGTTTCACCCTAGAAACAATTCATGTTCATATAAACCCTTTCCCAAATGTATCAAGTAACAAGTCATTTCACTTACCAAAAACGCTATCAAGCATCCTTCTTACAAGTTCACCACACTGTTTCTCCCAACTGTACTCCTCAGCATACTGAATGCGAAGATGTTCCGTCTCTTTTAGCCGAACATCCCTCCGCTTTTTACGGACACTTTTAATTGCCTTGGCCCATTGTCTAGGATCTTCGGAATATAGTACACAGCTTGAACCATGTGGCACATGCTCCAGAGCATCTCCTAAACCAGAATTACCACTAACAAGAATAGGAAGACCTGCAGATAAAGCCTCAAGTGCAGCCAAACCAAAACCTTCAGTTCTTGATGGCATTATGCACAGATCTACTTCACAAAACAATCTGACTAGATCCTCTCTGCTTTCCTTAAAAGAGCGAACTGTCAGCTGACTTCGTGCAATGCCATGCTTACACAGCCTCTCCGCTACTTCCTCTTCTCTTCCAAGTGGTGCACCAACAAAGATCAGTTGGTATCGTTTTTTCAACTTCGAAAAGGCTTTAGCTGCAACGTCATAACCCTTTAACTTAAAATCTTCAGTGTTGCCACGCCCAAAAACCAAAACACGAAATTTCTCTCTTTCTTCAGCAGCTTGCTTAACCAGAGAAAATTCACAAAATATGCTGGGTGTGAGTACGAATACAGATTGGTCTCTCTTGCTGTAACGAAGATAGCATTTGTACTCATCAGCCAACTTGGGACCAACTGCTACAACTTGGTCTGCCAATTCACACAATTGTATCTCTACGTTGTGCTTCTTCTCTGCTCTTGAAATTGCATTTGCATACTCTTTAAACATTCCTAGGTCTTCAGGGGCTGTATGCACAATCTGGATCCACTTACATTTTACTTGCTTCTTAATGAGTTGAACTTGTCGGCCGAGTATTAGCCCATGGCCAATCACATAATCGATTTCGTGGTTTTCTGGTGCAGACAAAAGCCATTCAATGGGTTCAAATCCTATCAATTCTTTTGCTTGTATTAACTTAACATGGTTTTCCTTTGCAATCCTCAGATCTTCTTCACTGCACCAAGGAAGGTACATACTGACTTCCACATTCTGATGCTTTGCTAACTGAATGGCAAGCTCTCTGTTGAGGGTTGACAAACCTCCTTTTGTAGATTTCCATTCACTGCTTAAGAGAGTAACCTTGAGTTTTCTACTTGGTGCTTGGCCTGTTCTGCTTTCATGGCCTCCCTGTAATGCACAAGATGAGGTGCTAGGAAAGGAGGGACTCTGTAATAAACACAATGTTGAACTAATATTAGCTACATTATATACATTAATGCTGCATTTTACCTGAGAGCTTTTCTTAACTGGTTTTAATTATTTAACTCAGTTGATAAGACCATCAGATTTCTGTGCAGTTTACTCAACCATGGATGCAGCACCACTTTTCTTTTAGGAAAAATCACCATTAGCAATGGGGTCAAATTCGGGATGCACCCTTGAACATTTGAACCAAGGTTGCAAAATTTAGGTTTATGTTTCAAAGGTTTGTGAGAAAATATTCCAAGAGTCGATTAATTGTTTTTGATGAGGGCTACTGTACAATACTGGTCAAAAAGAGTTCTACCAAAGAGTACATGTATTATTAATATTCAAGCTTGAATACATGTAGCCCTTCTCCTTTGCCCCTCCAGAGTTGAGTTCAGAGGCTGGACATTACCGTGAGTTACTGTAGAGACAGGTTAACATGAATAATATAAATGAAAGTGGTGATGGGACAAGAGGACATGAGACAGCTGTTACTCTTGAATGGTGAGAATTTAGAACATGTCAATAACTTTGATATCTTAATTTCTATATGTAACAGTAGGAGTAGTAGAAGTAGTTCATGGAGGAGTAGGGGTAAGAGAAGTAGTAGCAGTTGTAGTAGTGGGAGTGGAAATGCTAGGGTTAGTGGTATATTTTGTAGAGGATAAGCACTGACGGAGAAAATGGTTCACATTAATAAAAATGGATGACTGACCATTTAGCAACAGAACAAGTAAGCTATGGAGGTTGACTTAGCAAACTGCACTCATTATAACACCATGTTCGCTTCATTTTCATTCAGTGCAAGCAATAAATATATGAATATTTATGTGGGTGGCTCAGCTGCACTGAAACCATAGCACAAAACACTCTTAATACTTAAAGAAACTTCCAGTATAATTACCCAGGTTGACATTATTGAAATCTTGAGAAGCCTTTATAAACAATCTTCAGGATCACCTTCGCAACAATTCATAATCTGTGGATAAGAATAGTGAAACTAATTTAATGAATTTCTTATGAGTTCATTTTGTTTTTCGATATCATTAATAATTCAGGAGTATTTTACTTCTTATTTCCTGGATGTCAGAAAATAATCAGTCAGGTGCATAGCCAGTATAGGGAGATCATTCAAAAAAGGGTGATATTGGGTTTTGTCTGCGAACTCTGTATCCCTGCTAGCAGAGTTCCCTTTTCTTTGCGGTAGATGGGCTGACGAGTGCGGGAAAAGAGTCCTCGGCCATGGGTTGAAACTCACTGCGTTGAGCATGCGCGGCGGTTACTTAGTGAACGAATCCTCCTGTGATACCTCACATGTTGTGTGGGCTCACTAAACAACAGTGGAATTACTGTAAAAGAATGCGGGAGACACAGTGGGCTCAAGTCACAGACAGCAAACATGTCATTATAGGGCATGCGTTTTGAACAGTACCGTCCAAGGTCATGCACAGCGATTAGATCAAAGTGAATTTCCGCCCATGGCAGAGGTCTCTTTTCCCGCATTGTATGTATTGTATTGTATTTTATTTAATAACCCAAGTTATTCACGAATTTTGATTGGTTCTTGCCTATGATCTATTAGAGGACAGAAGCACGATTGACGTCACCATCAGCTTTTATGCGAATAAAGTTTAATTCTTTATTATATAAAACAAATAGATTCCATGTTGCCGTGGGTCTGTTCAGTAATAGATCACAGAAGACGTCAAAATGTGGTAAGAACATCAGTGACACTCTCGGCTATCGCCTCGTGTGCCACTTTTTTGTTCTTACCACATTTTCACGTCATCTGTGATGTATTACTGAACAGACGCACGGCAACATGGAATCTGTTTGTTAAGTAATTCAACAATTTCGTCAGACATTCTTTAGATACAAAACGTGAAATGAATATAAACATTATTTCAGGGAAAAGTTTTTAAGTGAACCTAGACATTGTAATATGTATTCCATTCACAATAATATTATTAAGTTGCCCCTAATAATTGACCAGTAAAATCAATAAAGGGTTAATTTTGTTAAAGTTAAAGTATTGATCCCCTTATGTTTCTCTGATGCATCCACATGCCAAAATAATGCAAATTAAAAAAAAAAACACATCCAGCTTCAAAGAAGAACACATGCAGGTTTGGACAATTCATTTGGTTTGATCTTTTTTAAAGCGAAAGAAAATGAACATGGAATTCAAAACGTCACCTATTTTTTTTCCTTTTTTGAATACCAAAATCCTAGAAGTCAGGAGATTTAATAGCTAGAGGTTGATCAAAATTATGAGTTGATTAATGAGGCCAAAGTGATGAGCCCTGGCAGTTTTCCCACAAATTTCGCACTCAAGCTATGCCATCTCGTGAGTGATTGTTAAGATTCACAATGGCGGTAGATTTTTCTCTTATTCAGAAGGAGCTGCTGGGTGAGGGTGAGTGGGTTGGTAGGTTTTGTGTGTGCGGGTTGATCATGGGGTGGGGGTTGGGGGTCCAAATGAAAAAAAAATCTCTAGATTTTAGATCTTGAGAGGTTGTCATCTCTGCATCTGCCTCTACAGTACATGTAGTGCTTCTACAATCATGTGTTAAATGTTTTAGAAAACTAATTAAAAGTAACAATAAACCAAACAGGACAAATAATCAAACAGACAGTCTTATTATTTTCCTGTGCCAATCTTAAAATACCACGCGAACATAGCTCTAAGTATTCCCAGCTTTTTATTTGTTGCCTTTGCGGGCTATCTTTCCCCAAGTTCTGAAATCAGACAAACCTTACTCAATTCAAATCTTGTCAAATGCACCCCAAATATCTTGTACAGAAACCAGACAGTCTTTTCAAGAGCAAAAAATCCATTGAACCTATGAAAATGAGTAAATCTAAATGAATTTCTGGTAACACATAATGCCTATGATGTAAGACATTTAGGGATCTTCTATCCAATAATATGTACATACATGTAATATGCATATCTTTTTGTACATGTAAGTGCCCCATCGCTCTCTCTCTATGAAACCCAAGGTCAAGCTAGGGTGGAGCCTAAAATCACAGGGAGCTCTGTCACCGCTGGCTGGGTACAAAGTATGAGCTATACTAACAGTCCATAGGCATAGGAGTTCCTTAGACCTCATTATTAATAATAGGAGGGGTAAGCAAATGAGAGTTGGCTTTTTGGGGCCGAAAAAAGCCTAAAAAGGGTAAAGATGAATCTTTCTTAAAAATACACCATTTTAAAGTTCTGACTGA
>BLFO01001694.1:385921-389547 GCA_014634245.1 Montipora cactus
CTTTGAACTCTAAACTAGAGTCAGCCAACAAATATCCTTGAGTGATATGCAGTCTCTTGAACATAGACGCTATTACAGTTCTCTTGTTTTATTATACAAATGCATGAACTCTAACGGTCCACAATATATCAAGAACTTTTTTCAGACTCGTTACACTAAATATAATTTAAGAGGTAGGGGCATTAATCTGGAACAATCTGGCTACAATAACAAATTCTTTCATAACTCGTTTACCTATATAGTTAGTCGCTTATGGAATAAACTGCCTGCACATATTAAAACATCAAGTAAGTTTAGTGACTTCACTCGTAACCTCAAGGCTTTTGACTTCAGCAAATTAGGGCCCAGCTGTCATTGTAACTCTTGTATATAGTTTCATTTCTATTTGTTTTCTAATTGTACATGTAATTCTTACCCTGTCCTAGTATCTTAAGTAATTTTTATATTTCAATTTGATTCTATTTCCATATTTATTGTTCTGTTCTTGATATATTTTTAATATATTTCATATAGTTTTACTCATAGATAGTTTTATAGTCTTACGTTTTAAACATGAGCCTCTGGCTCGGGCAACTGGCCAACCATGCCTCACGTATGACAGTAAACTTGATTGAGAAAGAAATAATTCTTACCTCGCCTTTTAGAACAAGGCTACCCCGAAAGCTTCGCCCAGGATATCTTAACCGAAATAAAATTCTCAATGCGCAATACGGCTTTATATACAAAAGAAACTCAAAACATCCAGGAAAAATTCTTTTTATCACCACTTTCAATCCTGCTACACTGCTACACCCTCCATTAACTATGGCTACACCGAATCTTAAAAAGATCTTAATTTAAAAACACTGGCACCTTATAGCGGGCAACCACAATCTCGCACGAATATTAAAAATATTCCCAAATCCCCCAATGGTTGCTTATCGGAAGGACAATAAAGTCTCTAACAAACTATCTTGTCAGAGCGAGAATTCCTTCACTTTAATTTAACAACCATGAGTTATATGCGATAAGGGTCGAGTGACAGCGTTACAACAACATTTTTTTCCGATTCTAGCTGGGCAACAGACTGGCAGGGGTTAATGGGGTAAATTAACTTCTATGAATTTCTGTCGTGAAATCTCGCAAAGGACGAGCAGTGAAACATGTTACGTTAGTATTGACCACTGTCGAGCTGATTCACAAGTCGTTCTCATGTATATTACTGTACTTTTATAGTCACACGAAAAGTAGAACTAATAACCCGGCACAGCAATTCCGCCGCCGGGCTTGGACTTGTTGTAAAACTCTACCTCGATAAACAGTTCATTAAGCTGTAATGGGGGGTCCAAATCCGTGAAGGGGGACTAAATCCGCTAGCGAATTTGTACCAAGGAGTCCAAATCTAGGAGGGTCCAAATTCGTTAGGGCACCGGTTTTTTCTAACCATGCCCAAGACCTATTAAAATTGAAATCTCCCTTGAATTCCACGCACGAACCTTCGTTAAATTACGGCAAGCATACTTGAACATCTCCCTTCCCCTCGGCAGCATTTCTACCATTTCTATCGGCCCCCTTTGCTCGCCATTCCCCCGCTTTTCGGTAGAGAGAAACAGCGAGATCAATAAAATACGTCTGCCACGGAGGCATCTCTAGTGAATTCTGTTGCGATATTTTTAACCCTTTTATTTCCTTCATAAGATGCGTGAGCGAATCATCTTAAGTGTGGGCGAAACCTTTTCGTTGTGGGCGAAACCACTGTAATTCGCCTTCAAGAGTGTCGCGTAAATTAAATGCATGATTCACGCCGTGCAATTTTATTGCATTGTATGAATTTGCTAAAGCATATCACATTCTTTTAAGGACATCAAACAGAAGTGGGCATTCTGAAAGTAATTCTTGGATGTAAAAATCAGTCTTACCCTCTTGCATACTAGTGGTTAAAACGACCTTGTGAATTGTCACGCGAAGTTTATCTGCAAGGCGGAAGCAATCGCCGGCGAGGCCTTGAGCGCCAGTGAATACGATAAGTAACTCCGAGTCTACATCATCCGACGAGTTCGTTCCTTGGTACGATGAAAACTCAGGCTATGATAAAGGACGGCAAATTGAGGCGATCAGTGTAAAAATCAAAGAGCAAAGCAAGGACAAATGCAAAATGCTAGCCTGCGTAGCAAGAGTTCCTGTTCGAAACAATTTTCCTAAAACTGGCCGCGCGAAAGTTGGGGCAAGGAAGTGAGGGAACGATCTACTATGGTTGAAACGTCACCAACCATATGACACCCCCGATATCAAGCCCCGACCTTCGATATCAGGCCTCTAAAACACAATATCAGGCCCCAACAAACAGCACGATTCACCGGTTATATTTAACCTTTTTTGCCCTCCACACAATCAGTAAAAGTCACGAACATTTCGATGATCAACAAAATAAAAATGAATTCTTAATCCCAATGCGGCTGTGTTTTATTCTTTCTCAGCAAGTCAGATATGAGGCCCTCCAAGGGGGGTTCTGATGTCGCCTTGTCGCTCATTTTCAAGCCCACCTGTCGCCTGTTTAGCTAGAGACAAATGTCGCTGTCGAGTTTTCGCTAGAATACAAATGTTCCCTAAACGCGCTCAATTTTTCGTCTTGTAATTTTGTTTAATTTGTATCGATCATTAAATGGTAAAGAGTGAAATTGGGGAATATACCAGTCACTGTCGCTTTTTCACTTGAATACAAATGTTCCCCAACCGCGCATAATTTTTATGTCCTGTAATTTTGTTTAATTTGTAACGATAATCAAATGGTGACGAGTGAAATTATGGAATAAAAAGGCTGCAGAAGTTATTTGACTTTGGACAAAACGCGTGTGAAATTATTCCCTAATTTCACGAATATATTTGATTAGCTATTAATTAATATCATGGGTGACAAATTACGTTCATAAGACGCCATTTTGCCACTGTAGGAAAAGTTGCCATGGCAACATTGTAAATTCACATGTGAAATCATAAATTAACGCTGAAACTTCGCGCTAAAAATAAAGAGTAATTTGACACCCATGTTAATAAAAGAGTAAGGCCTAGTTCAAACGTCGAGGTTTTCATGTACTCAAATGTAACGAACCTAATTAATTCAATAAGAGTGCATGAAAAGATCGATGTTTGAATCAATTAAGTTCGACCCATCTAACCTGGGTCGACCCAAGAATTACGTTCGAATGGTCTACATGGGAAAATCGACTGTGGAGCGAGTTTGATTCAAACGTCGAACTATAAAAAACACTGACATGCATGGTAAAGAAATCAATCACATACAAAGCGATTACCCTTTCGAATAGCTTGGATAACTCGAAAGGTCAAAATGTGACACTAGCCACAAGGTAGTGATAGGTCTCTGAAGTCTTCACCTTAGTGGGAGGACAGGCTTTAGCTTTCACTTTTGCACACTTTTTTTAAATGTCGTGTTAAAATAAATGTTACTAATTCTGTTGTTGTTGTCCCGTAGCTAGGGAAGCCTAGTTTTGTACGGGAGCAGTAACAAAGGATAGGAAGCTACACTGCAGTGAAACTAAAGAATGGGATACCACCTGCTGTGAGCCACGTGAACTAATCAATCTGTGTAATGATGGATATGGTTTGGTTGGTTGGTTGGGGAAGGGGGT
>BLFO01001694.1:399582-409582 GCA_014634245.1 Montipora cactus
TCACATCTCAATCACATAAAGAAAGGCCTTGAACCTAATTGCTTTTACTAAATAACGTTCACTGTTACGATCCGAGATAAGACTATTATCTTGAAAATAAGCATTGTAAATTTGCATGACAAAACAGATAGCGCTCTTCCTCTGCTAAATCGTCTCGGTGTTTTGACAGTAACATTTACCGTTTTCATGCTTTTAAGTTAACAAACCTGTGGCATAAATGCCTCCGGCCGACTCCGTTTCAAGATTTTTTTTCAATATGCTAGTAATGTCCATAATTATAACACTAGACGTGCCTCCAAACAAAACCTATATAACCCAAAAGTTCGTACCAATTCTGGAAAACAAACAAGAGCGTTTACCGCTACTCTTTTTTGGGACAACATCTCCACCGATCTAAAAGATCTTAGCGTCTTCAACTTTTCCAAAAGATTAAAACTTTATTTACTGTCTGACCACCATTCTCAAAGCCAATCTCAGTTCCTTTCGTAAAAAATATACCACTTAGAAATATATTTCTCTATAGTACAGTAAGACTTCTCTATTTTAAAGTTTTAACTTTTGATTTCTTAGATATTTCTCAAACATCAAAACCCCGGAGAGTAACTCGAAAACCTCTCGGTTATTTTAGTCTCCAAGTTGTAATTCCTGCACAAATATACACCTTTTTTTCCTTTCCTCTTTTTGTAATAACCATTAATGTAACAAAGAGCAAATGAGCCAATAAACTATTTGATGTTCAATGTTTTAAGTAATAACTGCAAAAAGTTCATTTGATCGGCACAGGTAACCATTGACAGAAAATAGCGTAGTTTTCTTTGATAACTTCTAACAAATTTAATTTCTGAGCCCTTGTGTCTTCAAACAAAGGCAACTTGATTGAATGCTGACGGTTGAGTGACCTTAAAACGAATTGGTGAAAAACGTAAGAATAGACCATTTTACAGTTGTGGCTAAGTTACCAGGCCTAACAATGGAAGCGAAGCTGCCGGTGACCCTGTTTTGATACAAACCTTCATGCTTTTGTAATGTTAATATGGACTAATTAGCGTTACAACAACACAATTTACATGATAAAAGCAGTGAGGTCTGTATCAATGCAAGGTCACCGGCAGCCTCGCAGCCATTCATAGGCTTGGTCGCTGAGCAAACAACTGTAAAATGGCCTATTCACGACCAATAAATATCAACGTGAAAGAATTCTCATGGGTAAATCAAACGTTCACACCATCTTTGTCTGCTTACTTTAACCTGTCTCAAGAAGTAACTAAAAACGTTAGGAAATAAGAAATATACATGCGACAACTGTCACAAAATAAAATTGCATAAGGAATTGTTGGCTTAAATGTGATGACATTGATAATGGAAGGGGGCATACGTGTTGACATCAACTATTGTTACTTATTTTACCAAACAGGGGCGGGTTGCTCGAAGCCTGGTTGGAGCTAACCGTTGGTTAAGAGGTGTCAAAACCTATAGGTTTCCATATTATTTAACGCTAGTTAGCGCTAACCATGTTTCGAGCAGATCGGGCTAGAGCTTTGTTTGCTGTCAAATCAAGGACTTCTTTTGTTACAATGGTTGGAACTTCCGAATTTGCAAACAGATATCTTTGCTACGTGTTTTGATCTCTGGTGCTACAAAGATCTGTATTATGTATGGCAACCTAGGACGTGCGGAAAAAATGTTCCTTCAGTAACAGGCAACAACTGTTACGTTACCAGAGCCTCCGATCGACCCAACGCTCTGAGCAACTCTGCGCCGTAGGGTTCTCAAAGCCAAAAATTGGCTATTTGAACCTTACGGCGCCAGCTCACTCCTCGTGCTAACATGAATGCACCAATTAGAGACGCTTTTGATTGTTCTTCACGAAAACCAATGAGAAGACACTTTGTTTCAGGGTTCCCTAGAGCTCTTTTTTCCCTCAGTTAAGAGAAGGGGCTCCGGGGTGGAGATTGGAAAAATATAAGGACGAAAGCATACATATGCGCATGAGCAACAAAACTAGATTGCTTCAATTTGACAGCCGGGATTAATCACGTGAGGGTCGTCTAATAAGTTATAAATGACACAAAGCACAGTCGTTTTTGATTGACAGAAAGCTGGCGCACAGGAACTGTCCTTGTTCCTGGGCAGCGGTGTCTCTTTTAAGCCTTTTAAGGCTTAACCAAATTAATGTAGTGCCACCAATGTGCTACTACGTCACAATTCTAGTTCCGTTGCGTCACTCACAACACCTGGGCTTCGACACCACTCCTCCACCAGTACAGGGCTGTTTGCAGGTTTAAATTCGTTTGTGCTATTTCACAACATGTTTTTTGTATTCCTTAGTTTCAAGACCTTTAGTCATCTTTGATCGCCATGGAAGAATGTTTCACAAGTTCCGTGGTCTTTGCCAATCATCTTCAATGACAACCAACATAAATTCCAAAGAATGCAGGGGACGGAGTTGTCTTCTTCATAATGCGTCTAACGCGTTGACAAGGAAGAACACATCATAGGTCTCAAGGCAACCAATTTATTGATGCGGGTAGTTTTTCCAACTTTGAAAACAAATCACTTCTAGAAGAATAAAGATAACTTAGTCATTCAAATCTGTTGACATCAAGACAAATTAAAAAGGTAAACGTCTCACTTTTGCTTTCTGTCTGTGACACGAGAAGGCTTGTGGGTGAATCCCTTGATTTTTCTCATAACACCTAGGATTTTGAAAACAAATCACTTCTAGAAGAATGAAGATAACTTAGTAATTCAAATCTGTTGACATCAAGACAAATTAAAAAGGTGAACGTCTCACTTTTGCTTTCTGTCTGTGACACGAGAAGGCTTGTGGGTGAATCCCTTGATTTTTCTCATAACACCTAGGATTCAATCACTTGTCTGCATTGAAAACAATGATTGCAGATGCTTGACTTCCGGTTTGATGTACCGGATATAAGATTAAACTAATTTGAAAGTATTAGGAGCCATGGCATAATTATGCAAAATGTTATGCATGCAGAATGACTCAAAGAAATTAATTAACTGATCGGCACAATTTTCTAATGCTAAAGTCCTTAAAAGAGACTGGTTAGTTAATTATCTTTACAGTCACGGTTTCCACCGTATAAATGATCTTCGAAATTTCTGATTTTCAGTAATTTTTTCTCAGATTTCACTATAAACTGTCAGTAAAAATTATGCCAATATTTAATTCTCTAAAGTATTGTACGGAGAAAGGCTTTTTAAAAGCTTATTTATGGATTCTTCCCAAAAACGCAGGGCAGAGAACCAACAAACTCAACCTACAAAAAAACACCGAGCTGGGGTTCGAACCAAGGGAACATTGGTGGGTGGTGAGTGCCGTCACCACTGCGCCAGCTCTGCTCTACAAACTACGGTCATTTCGGCCATTGTAATGTTAATCTGAAAAGTATTTCCTTAGTGAAAGGCAAGTGTTTTTTTATAAAGTCACCACGGCGTTAAAAATGTCCGGGATAGTATCTATCCCTGACTTTCCAGCCTTATTGGATATTGCTACCCTTTAAACCACTTCCTCGCTTTGGAAACTAAACAAGTATGAAACCTTACCTTTACGGGTGTCTGTAACATGTCTTCGTTGCATTTCTGCAGTTTGTCTTTCTGATATACCTATTCCGAAAAAAATAATTGAAAATACACATAACGTAGATGCATACAAACATTTATTTCATACTTACTGAGATTTACACATGACAAAAAGGCCCCGTAAAATTCGTGCGAAATACACAACCAACAAATTAGAAAAGCGAACGACTGTGAAAATACTTGTGCTGGCGCTTATTCTTGCATTCGCTTGCGTCGTGTGAAAACGAAACGCAGCATAAGCACAAGGAAATTTGCTACGTCTGGCCAATTAAAGCACTCGTTCCAGATTCCCCGCGTCTGAGCATTTAAACAAAATGGCGGTTACTGTGGTTGATTTTGATGCTTATGTCAACGTTCGTTTTCACTAGCATAAGCTTCATATGCTTGTGCTTGCCTCGCTAGTGAAAACCAGGCTTATAATTTGGTATGCGCTGGAGTATTGAGGCATGGTGATTGAAATTTAAATGCATTTTAAATTACTATTCCAAAGATGCCACAATTGCATTACGGATATCCTAGTATAAAAGGACTTAAACAGACAATGTCTTTTTTTACTTAATTGCCTATCATTCCATCATTAACATAAAAAAAGCGTAATGCAGGTACCTTCATACAAATTTCTGGCTTGTGTATCAACAGTAGTTGCCAAGTGACTGCTTGTCATTGATGAAGCCTCTTCTTCCAAAGAAGCATGATGAATCTCTGCCAGAAGAATAACATACATGGGTACAGTTATTTTCTTTTAGGAGAGATCTATCAACACGTTTGAATTTAGATGCGTTTAACTGACAGAAACACCACCTTGCAGAGATGCTATTTTCCATTCATATGTCGAGAAATGTCCCTAATTAGATAAAACAAAAAAGCAAGGTGACACACGCTAACACCAACCAGTGTAGCCAAAACATCACGCATGCGCACAACTATTTTACCCGGTCAATTAGCAGCCATTGACAGCTGTTGCGGCCTTGCTAGGCCTCATCAGCATGTCGAAGCTATGTACCAGGCGTCACGAAGTGTCCTCTTGCTGTTCTCCCAAAATTCAACACCACTTGTGTCCCTTCAGAATGACAAAAATAAATGACATAAGAGGTCTGGACACAGAAATGTCATTACTATGTTCAATACGTCTGCGAAGTATAATCAAAGTTCCACAAAAGAAAACAAACAATACAGCAAGAAAAAGACTACTCAACGGAAAGTAACTTCTCAAAGTAAAGTGTTAGCGTTCATTCAATTGAATGGATACCACTTGCCCAGAAATTTCATATGGATGAACATATATGTATGTGGTTTGAGATGCTGTCCTGCCGAACTCTCAAATTCAGTAGCATCCCAACAGTTCCTGTAAAATCTCGCTGCAGCGAAAAACCAAACTCCACGATCCTCTGAGCAGTTGCTGCTGAGAAACTTCCACTGATCGATTTCAACAGCTATAAGTTGATAACCCACATAGCATACAAAACAAACGGTTCCTTTACAAGCCACCAGTTTATAACCAACAAGTCTTTTGTTTCTTATGCACCAGTCAATGTTAAGCCCCAGGGGAGGGGGGCCGGGCATACCTCGGGGATTTGTCATTTATCCCTTTCCCGTGGGTGGGGAATAATAAAACATTTGACATAACACAACGTCCCGTGGGTGGGGGAGTTTGACAAAATCTCACAAGAGCCTGGAATCTAGTCCGCCATTTTGAAAATATTACCCATCACTACTTGAGGTCGCTGTGTTCGGCCTTTGCCATCTGACTCGTCGCGAATCAACTTGACTTCTCGCGGATCGTGTACTGTTGGCTTTATTTGGTTTTAAAATGCCGCTATTCAAAGCTTGGGACGTGAAAAGAGTGAAGAGAAAATCAGTGGTGGCAACTCACTTCGAAGAATTTGTGACTGGAGGTAAGATTTTGATATGATTGATCACTGGTAGTGTCAATAAAAAATGGCACACTATAAATTTTTCAAGCAGATTGGTACAGTTTTATTAAAATGATAGTTCAAACAGATAAGTACAGTTTTAAATTAAAGTTTAAGCAGATTGGCACAATTTTAAATGAAAGTTTTAGCGGTTTAGCTCCTTTTAATTTTGCCCAGAGTATTTGTGCATCTCGAAGGGTTTTTGGCGGGAAAACAGAAGATATTTTTTTTCACATTTGAACAATATTTTTACTTCTTGTTTACGAGGAAAACACTTTGTAGTAGCCTTCGAAATATTTGTAAGCATTTTCTAAAGAGTAAAACAATTTGTAACCATGTACAGTACCTAATATTTTGATATTATACGGAATTACAGCTAAAAGGAAACTTGGAATTGATAGTGATGAAGTCACAATATACACTGAGGCGGATGGAACCGAAATCGATGTGGATTCATTTTCTGAAATAGAAGCAGGAAGTATACTTATCTGTGCTGTTGGTGACGAAACCTGGGTACCAGCACACGGAACAGCAACAACCACAGTATCTACTGTGGTATCAACTTCAATGACAGTTTATTCCAACAGAACTAGTACATGTAGCTCAGACCCACAACTATCAACTGAACCTGGTAATGTACCTATCTGCTATACATTTTTATTGACATAAAAATTCTTATCTAAACAATGTTGAATCTTTACTCATGATCTCTTCATGATCCATTTGGTGTCAAACCATAGTAGATTCTTTAAAAGAATTTTTTGCAGATAATGCCACTTGCCTTTTATGAATTGGACTTTTAAAATAATATTGTCAATATTGCAATTGGAATTTTAAAAGACTTTTTTCTTTCATAAAAGGTTCAACTCAGAGGAGTATAATTATAAAGGATGGGAATCTGAAAGCAGGGCCTGTCATAAAGGTAAATGTGCATGTAAATTATTCCAACTAAAGCATTTAGCTTGGCTAGCAGAGTGGAATACATGGTGGGAGGTTGTCACAATACTCAAGAGAGTTATATTATTTTTCTCTCTACCCAGGAGCCACAACAGTCACCATCAGATAAACAAGTGGAAGAAAAGTCAAAAATATTTACTGGTGCAAAAGGAAAACCTTTGTCCAACTATCAACAAGCAGTAAACAAAGCTGCTTTAGAGCTTTGCCAACAGGATCATTCCCTATTACTGGACAGGGGTAAGCTGTTTGAGCTTTCCAGAAAGAAAGTGAAAGATGATGGGTATGAGTTTGCAAAAGGGAAATCAAGGGCTAGAGATGATGATTGTGATGAACCAATGAAAAAAAGGGTTAAGACTAGTAAAGATGAACGCACAGATTACAGTAAATTACTTCATGAAGATATTTCAGCAAAAGAGGAACAAATTCGTTTCAAAGAGCAGCGGGTTGGAAAGGCCAAGAATAGTAAGAATTGGGAATTGTGTGATAAATTAACTGGAGAAATATCTAAGCTGCGTAAAGAGACATTTGAACTTAAACAAGAACTCAAGATATTACAACGGAAGCAATCCCAATCCCTTTGGTATGAGAAATCAAAGTCCAAGGAGAAAAAAAGCAAAGGAAAAAATGATAAAGTGATAGTTGATGAAAGTGTTGAAGTGATAAGTGTTGTTGCAAAAGATTCTAAAAAAACAAGTTCTAGTACAACACTCCCAAACTTGTTTAATCGTCTCAAGAAGCAAGAAACCCAGACCCAGCCTGCCCAGTCCCTTCCCAACACATCTAGTTCCAAAGAGAGGTGTACAGCAAATAGCCCGCCTCCTTCTGACTCTGTAGAAACCAGTGCGAAAGAGAGTGATAATGTTGAAAGGGCTGAATGTGCAGAAAAAGAAGACACAATTGATAATTTTTTATGACTGGGCAGCCCTTTGTTGCTCAACCTTGTGAGGATAAAGGGCTGGAAGAGAAAATTAGAACATTCAAGGCGAACAAATCATTGTCAAAGTACAAAAAAGTAGATGAGGACTTGGATGTGTCTGTCTTTGAGGGGCTCAACCTAAAGGAATATTTAGAAGTCAAATACCATATCTGCTCAACAGAACATCATCAGCCATGCCTTGAATGCGCATCTCTTATTGAAATTGGAAATGAAATCAAGAAAGAAGGATATTTGAGGCTTAATAGAGCATTTTCGATTTCTAATCCAGGGGATACATACAAAAGTACTCACGCAAAGAGAAAACTTCTGCAGATCCCATTGGCTGCTATTAAGATAGCAGATAAGGAATGTGGTGGACAACTTGTGTATCTAGTCGACAAGAACTCAAATTTAGCAACAGCAAGAGGGCTTCTGAAGCTCTTGCATGCCAAGCCCTGTAACAATGCACCAGCAGGTCTTTCAAAGGAAACTATTAAAAACCTATTCCAGTTGTCAGAGTCAGAAGCAGAGCGGGAACGACTAACATTTGCAATTTCAAAAGCATCAGGTCTCTCTTCCACAAAACTGAGAAACCTTTACGGTTTTCAAGATCTTACGGCTCGTCAGGAGCGTGTGGAATCAGCAATGGAAAAGGCAAAAGAGATCAGAGAAAGCATAGAATTTGTAGCCCAAATAAAGGAGAATGCCATTTTACGGTCATTTGGTATTTCAGTTGAAAGTGACAGTGATGATGATGCTAGCGAATCAGAAGAAAGTTGTTCTGACTCTGAGGATAATGTTTGTGAGGAAACTGCTAGAGAAGCCTGTAATGTGAGTAAGACTAACCAAGCTGGGGACGCCTGTTCCACGCACGAGTTCAGCCTACCAGAAGATCCAAATCTCTGCAAACAGGTGACTGAAACTGGACAAACGTATTTAAATACACACCAGCTAATGGACCTACTTCAAGAATGCCAGCTCAACTGGTTTTGTTTCGCAGAGGTGCTGAAACAGAAGCTATCACAGCATCAAGGAGAACATTTACTGGATCAGGTTCTTTTAGACTTTAGTGGACAACTTCCATATTTGAACCTATCCCTTCATGTAGAGAAACTAATAGAACAAAGCAGACAGGCCTATCTTACAGATCAAAGATTGAATAATTTGAATGATGACGATATGATTGTAAGTGAGTCAGAAGAAGAAGGCATTCAAGAGGCTCAATCATTATCTGCTGTTACTGATATAATGCAGCCAGCTGCAAAAGCAGCCTTAGAGAAGCGTGTGAAGGCTGTTCGCCGAAAATCAAGAAGAGAATTTGTTAGACAAATGACTGAAAGGAGGCTCTTAAAACGAAAACGAAGTAGA
The DNA here is from genome assembly GCA_014634245.1 of Montipora cactus. Classification (NCBI taxonomy): domain Eukaryota; kingdom Metazoa; phylum Cnidaria; class Anthozoa; order Scleractinia; family Acroporidae; genus Montipora; species Montipora cactus. The sequence goes on from BLFO01001694.1 coordinate 408,340, forward strand.
AAACTAGGCAGAGTTCTCAGAAATTATCCTGATATAGGTCGGACTGTAGAAGAGTTTGTAAAGCAAAATGGTGTGGGGGCAGATGCATGGCGCAGGACTGGGGTCTTGACCTTCGATGGAAACAGGCGCCTTGGAAATAAAGTGACTTATTCAAGGATAAAAGAACATCTAGAGAAAACCTACAAGAGCACATTCAGCTATGGCACAGTGGTGCAACTTTGTGTGGCACGAAACAAACGAAGGAAATCGTCCCAAAATTACAAGGGAGTGGCACGGGTCACCTGCAGACGTACACGTAAAGGCTTTACTATCAGATATAATCCTGACCAGCACTGGTCCTCAGCACTATACCGTGGGCTGGATTACATCCAATATGCTGATGGAACGGATAAGATAATTTTGAATAGAGATGACCAGGCAGGTTTCCGCTTGGACACCCATGGCACACACAATAAGCATGCAACACTGTGTGTCCAGGGAAATGTTCCACTTGCCACCAAAACAGATTTTGTAACAAAATATCCTGCTGTTCTACAAACAACAAGTTACAATTTCACAGAAACCAAGACCACAACAGAACAATGTGCAGGGATTGTAAAAGCAATACCAGTTCACTGCAAGAATCCTGCCCAACATGCATCAGATGTCGAATTTCTTGAACAGACCGAAGCATTTGAGTCCATATTCATAAATCAGAGCACAGATGAAAGGAAGAAAATGGAATGTATTCGAGTTGATGGTGGGAATGATGAGGGACCAGGCCATGTTGAGGTCCAGTTTTTCTGGACAAAGCGTCATATGCAGAAGGAAACCATAGTTCAGCTGGTAACAACTCGTGATGCAGGATCTAGCAATAGAAACCGTGTTGAACTGCAGAACGGCTGTCTAGCGCAAGGTCACACAAATTTATATATACCTTCTACACTGAATGGTTCATGTATGGAAAATGGCAAAGTTGACAATGAGAAACTGTGTAAGAACCTAAATGATGCGATTGATGTTTATATCAGCAGGGTAGATGGCTGCCCATGCGGGGACACACAGATCCACTTATTTAAGGGTCCGCAGAGTGACGGGGATGAAAATCAAAAGCTAAGAGATTTGTTCAAGATTTATATTAAGGGAAGTACAAAAGAGAAGGAGGGTCTTAAAAAGACTCATCCAGATGAATATCGTACCATCAACGAAATTTGGAATCTTAGAAACAAACACATGGTCAAGGGACTACCTGCAAAATATGTGT
>BLFO01001694.1:419582-422082 GCA_014634245.1 Montipora cactus
AAACCGCAACCACCAATGGTAATTAGTTTGTGGTTTCATGTCGCTTTTCATTGGTTGCTGCACGATGGAAACTGTCAAAATCAAAACGTTCTATTCCCAAAGGGCTTGAATTGGCTACAACATTGACACCACTGTAGAAAACCGGTTTGGCAAGATATCTAATTTCGAAATTGCATGGAAGTGAGATTTTTAACTGCCGTATCCAGAGGTTTCTTATTTTTCGCCTCTGCGTTTTAATAGCCTGTTCCAGGCTCCCAGAAAAGAGAGAAAAATGCTTGCAAAAAATGAGTGGGGGCTTGGGTTGAGGCGAGGCGAGGCGGCGGTTTTCGAAAAACCCGTTCGCCTACGAACCGGTGCTTCTGATTGGTGCTGCACAGTCACCATGATTGACAGGTGACAAATTTTCGAGCAAAATATTTCTTATTCTAGCGTGACAATGACAATGGTGGAAGATGTGGAAGGTTTTGAATCGCGATCGTGTGTTAAAGCTGCGCGAATCGGGTCTTGGTTTTACATTGAAAAGGGAACAAGAACTGTCAATGCGCCATCTCTTTGATTAACCGCATAGATGTAATGGCCGTTTTGCCAAAAGGATTCGGAAAAAGCTGAATTTTTCAGATGTTTGTCATGATGTGGAGAGTTCGAAATTTGGCAATAAAAGAAAACGAAGAAATGGCCTCTCGAGTATCATCGTGATTTCTCCATCTCAAAGCATCATACGCGATCATTCCACAAGTAAGTGGTTGACGTAAATTATATGGGAATAACAGCCTGTGATTTATATTAAATAAAAATCTGGACTGCTTGGACGATATCCATCAAGGGAAATTTAATATTATTTACGCGTCAGCTGAAGCCGCTATGAATTCGTTATTTAAGAAAACGTTGGTAGCGCTTATTGTCGACGAAAAGTTTTGACTGGACTGAAGTTAGCTTATCGTTCGCTTGCAAAAGATACTTAATATGTACGCAGGATGAATTAATAAAATGCCTGCGAACTATCAGAATCCATATGTTTCAGGATCAAGGAAATATTAAAACTGTATTCGTCAAATTCTCTGCTTACCTAGACTAATGTAAGCTTGAGTCCCTATATCATGGATTTCGAAAAGATGAAGACAATTGCGCAGCTAGTCTGTTAAATTTTCTCTTATTGTGAGATTAGAAAGCCGCTCCTCTGTACAGTCATGCGATTTTTTTGAAGCACTTTTACTTGCTATTTCATCTACGATTTCATGAACGTACTGTGGATTATCAAACTAGCGAGGAGGTTTTCCTGTAATTTCCAGGAGATTTAGTACGATTCATTTCGTCAACCACTCTGCAACAAGAAACAGCCAGAAAGTCTCCCTGAAATCGTCGCTAGTTTTTAAGTAAAACCTCTTCAATGGTTTCATGGTCAGCTTTGGTGGAGTTACACGTTCTGAAAATTGGCTTCTATTCCAACCGCTCGGCAAATATCAGCTAGAATTTGTCCGTAAGTTTGTTTTGTTTTCGAAGGTTTAAACAAATTCTCATAAGAAACAGTTGTACCCGGCTGAGAACTTGCCCTTACAAATTTAACTTTAAAATCACACTGCCAAATTCAAATTTACGTCACAGACACATGTAAAGTTATCGCTCACGCGTCCAGCCGTCTCTTCTCGCGAGGATAGGCCTTGAGTACACATATACGCGGGAGAGCCACTTTAAAGCCTCCTCTGGTTTCGGCCGCGGGGGCAAAAATAAAACATTCTTTGCTTACCACCGGTAAAGAAAATGAGAACTTTTTGACCTTACATCAGGAAACCAAGTCTTGAAGTGCAATTTGTGTCTTCTTGGGAATTTTAATACCTCCTCAACTTATTATATGGGTGATATTTCGCGACAGCAGAAGGTGAAAAGTGGGTTATTGTCTTGCAAATTATTTTTTCAAAACTCTACTTACAAAACACAAGAAAATAGAAGCTATTAAACTTAGCCTTACCTTATGGAACGCAAGATGCAACCTCGACAAAATCTGTGGCCACAAGTAGTTTGCACTGGTTCTCGTAGACCCAAAAGGCAGATAGGACATTTATACTTACTTTCCAGAGGTGGATCAAAATACTCGTCATAGCCTTCAGAATCTTCAGAAGACGAAGGTTCGCTTCTCCCAATGAAACTTACAGTCCCTGGGTCAAGAGTCTCACGCAGAAAATGTGCTCTCTCCTCTCCAACAAACGAACGAGTCATAGTTTTCCGGCGTTTTGGGGGTTCATTTGAAAACTTTTTCAAAAGTACAGCGTGAGTGGTGGGGGTGGAACTCACCACGGCAAATAATAAATAGCGGGGCAGTCCCGTATCCCATGATGCTTTACTAAGAGAAACGAAAACGGACGCATTCTCGTTACCACAGCTGCGATCCAATCGGCCAGCGCCTTCCAATCAGTTCTCGCCACTGATTGGTCAGATGGGAACACAATAATGATAACCGGAAGAAATCGGAAGAGAATGGCCGAAGGGATTCTATTTTCTGTTT
>BLFO01001694.1:443775-446275 GCA_014634245.1 Montipora cactus
AATTAGTAATAAGAGGGAAAAGAGTCAAAAGTGAGATATTTATCAGAGTGTGGGTGTCTTGAAAACGAACAACGTTTTGTCTGGTTCCGGGGTGCAAAATGAAAATGTTCAACTTGCACAGCAACGAGGTTTTGATTGGTTAAAAGTGTAGAGTGGAATGTTTTTAACCTTTGTACTGCAAACGTGCTGCAGTGCCCTCAGAGCTGCAAATTATCTTTCATTTTAGATCATTACAGGTCATTAGTTAATTTTAGCTTATAAATAAATGTAGGTCATTGTATAATCATTGTAGCTCATTGTAGGTTATTGTAGATCCTCGTAGGTCATGGTAGGTCATTCCTTGTTTTAGTGACTAAGAATTACAAGTTCACAACTGATGTTGCTTCTTTGAAGCCGTATAGACATGAAAACACTTTGGGGAAGTCATATATCAGTGTCTGATAATTTATAAGCAGTGTAAGCCAAATGCAGGATGCAGACTATAACAAGGTGGACTTTTAAGGAGCATTTGGGATAGGAAATACTTAATAAATAGTGGACTGTGTAACCTTATTTTCAACTCTTGCAATATTTAATAATTCGTAAAAGAATCTTAAATCCAAAGGAACGGGTTGGCTTTAATAGCGAAATTAATGTTAAAACAACTTACATGTATATATGAAGATTGCTAAATAGGATAGATTTTAAAGAACTGCAGTGTAACTTAATTAACTTTGTATCCCTTAATTATATTAAATTTTCAGTTCAACCATGATTGTATGTCATAGCTTTATAAAAAAATTCTTTCATTTCTTTACTCTTTTAGAAAATAAAACTGAATATCTATTGTTGGCATTAAGAAACCAAACTGTAAATATACATGCATGTAAAATACAGATCTGAGAATTATGAGTCATGTAATATTGGGGTCTGTTCACCAAATTTGGAAAGAAACTTCGTCATATTGAATCAATGACGTCAAAAGTGCAGCCTGCTGCAGATTATTGAACGGATGACGTCAAAAGTGCAGCCCACTGCAAATTATTGAACCGTTGACTGAAAAAAGCTGGGGACGAGATTGTGTTATTTTTGTTGAGCAGAAAAATGGCTGCGAGTAGGTTTAGAAGTTTGAGGGAAGAAAATATTTTGAATGAATAATAAAGCAATTATTGAATTCGGCTTTCGTAGAATATGAGGAATTCTGCAGATCTCGGAGGATGTTATCCACCTCGGCCTTCAGCCTTGGTGGATAACACCCTCCTCGACCTGCAGAATTCTTCATATCCTACTCAGCCTCATTTAATAATATTGCTAAATCTTTGCTGACATCAATGTTTACATTTGTCTCATTAACACGAGTTTGCTGATAGCAAAGATGTCATGCTAAAAACAAATTGACGTAAAAAATTAAAGAACATCTTAAACTTATTTAAATCTCCAATATTATTGCAAGCCTTTTAGCTTTGATAATGAGTAAGTTACTTTGACCCCTTAAAAACTGGTAAAATCTTGGTGGCAAAAGCTGACTGACTGACAGTGCACTGTCCGACCGAAGGTAAGATGGCTTCAATTCAAGTACCCAGTTTAGTTTTATGAACATTGAATCAAAACTTAAATGTCTACTTTAAAATGATTCTTTTTCATTACAAGGTTACAATTAAGGTTAAATAATTGAAAATTTAAGATCGCTCTGAATCTACTCCACAGAATTCTTTTAAACTTTGCAGAGAGTTTTATCTTGGCCTGCTGATTACTTTTGTGCGATAAAAAATTGGGGTCACCGAGTTCGTTTTTCAGATATGAGCAACTAAAGCTAAAATATAGGGTGTCATTTTGTTACGTCACAAAAATGACTGCATCTTGTTAAGCAATAATTGATGTTTTACATGGTACCATAACATTGCTGTTACGTGATAAAGTATTGTAATGTCAATCCTTCTAATAACAAGGTCTCCCTAAAAGTGTTGAAACTCTTTTGAGCCACCTTAAGTTTTAGTTTTAGAACTAATATAAATTGCTTGTGCACAGGGAGCCCACACAAACTGTGTGACTTAAATATAATTTGATAAAATCCAAGATACAAATTGTAGTGGACTGTGGCTGGAAAACATTAATTTTAATTAGCAATTTGAAGGGTTTTGTGCTCGATGTTTACCAGACTCACAGAGCCTACCAACAGAAAGACAAGGGAAGAAAGCTTGGATAAACCATAGCCACACTTTCGTGCGCAGGTTAGTTGTTTCTGATTGTATGACAATAGACAGTTGGCCCCATGGGATGAAGCTCCAATCAGAAACAACCAAATTGACGTGACGGTCACCAACCTGCTCATGAAAGTGTACAGCCTCTGGTTTGTCTGAGCTTCGACCGCTGGAGTTGTTGATATTATTCGAGATCTAGTATTTCTAGTTTTCGACAGATTAACAATTACAATGGTGTATGAGAATTAACCTTCAGCTTTGAAGTTTGCCTGATGCGCAGTTTGGAACCTGTACGATGAGAATTTGTTGGACCAGGTGAA
>BLFO01001694.1:451275-453775 GCA_014634245.1 Montipora cactus
CATTTTTTTTCTTAAAAGACAATATATCTTGATTTTAAGGCTCAAAGAAATGCCTTATATCGTTGCCATGGTAACGTTATTTTGAAGGAAAATGTGATGTAAGAAATCTATGATGAGTACTTAACACTCTGACCAAACTTTGTCTTGATATGATCACCCTAACTGTATCGTAGGACAGAATATGTTCATTTGTTTGAAAAAAACGAGAAACTATTTCCAGCCTCCTTTTTACAAGTGGCAGCTTCACATGTGATAAGCTGGATTGGGAACAGCAAAACTGTTCTCCAACGGCAAGCATGTGGGAAGGTGGATCACATTCAGAGATCGGTGTGTCACGTAAATCAAAAATGGTTGTGCGCATGCGTGGTGTGTTCGCCGCACCGGGGACCGCACCGGGGACCGCACCGGGTTGTTAAACCGGGTTGGTGTTAGCGTGTGTCACCTTACTTTTATTGTTGATGCGAAGAAAGTCTCAAAAAAGAATATAAATGATACATTTTTGCCCTTGAGTAGTCTGGGTAGGATAACATAACTTCGATTGATAATTTTACATTTCTTCGCGATAAAAGATGTGTTACAGAGAAGAGTTTACCCCTGGGCGATATCTTTCCCGGCTCCCGTTTTTGTGCCTCTCGTACTGTGTCGAAACATCGCAGACCCACTTTCCCACAGTTCCACTTTCCCACAGTCAGAGAAGGAAAAATGAAGAAAGACGATGGTAAGTGTCTCAATTGCCTTAAAAACATAATGTACCACATGTTATCGTTCTTTTGCAGGCTGATTTGCAAAGTCAGTGCCTTTTTGAAGGTCTTTGTTACAAAACCTAATTCGTTCATACACGATTTCCCTACCACTCTTTGTCGGTGTTGTTGCTATCGATCTGCAATAGGATAAATATATTACGGCGGTTGCGATTTGCTCGGCAATAAAGTTTGAAAGCAAATAATTGAAAGATTAAACAAAGTGTTAACGGAGTCCTGTGTTATAATTTTTTGGTCGTTCCGAGCTGTTTTATGCGTCATTTTGCGAGATCTTTCTCGACCGCCAGTTAGAGAGCAGCGGGTCTAAAACACAGGTCACATTCCACGGGTCACTCGTTGCAGCTCATTGTTAAGTAACCCAAAACCCTCAATTTGGCTAACACTAGGCCTAAAAGCCAACCTTAGGCCTAGACTTAGCCAAATTGAAGGTTGGGGTTACTTTCCAAAAGGTAAGACAATGATGACCTGCAACGGATGACCTGTGGAATGGGACCTGTGTTTCAGGCCCACCGGGAACTGACCCGAAACCAGCGAAATTCTCACCTTAAAAACACCAGCATCCAATCGATTAGGGATGCCCCCATACCTTCGCCGAGTTTGAGCATCATCTTTCAAAAATTCACCGAGAAAGGCGATCCTGAAATCCATAATAAAACTTTCTCAACATGGTCGGTGGTCGGTCAGTGCAAGAAACCAGATCAAAGGAATTCGAAGCATTTGAGTCTATTCGAATCTACCAATCAGTGCAACGCGACCGTTGGCTTTCCAATACTTGGCAAAGGTCGCGTTTCACTGAAGTTAAAATTCAGCGAAGGTATGGGGACATCCCCAATCGATCGGATGCTGGTGTTTTTAAGGTGAGAATTTCAGTGGTTTGACGTCAGTTCCCGCTTGAACAAGACGAGGTCACTGGCCACCGGCTCAGTGTTGCCTGCCTTGTCAATTTTCTTGACTCTCTGACTGGCGGTCGAGAAAAGATCTCACAAAATGACGCACAAAACAGCTCGGAACGACCAAAAAAATATAACACAGGACTCCGTTGACACTTTGTTTGAGCTTTCATTGAATTATTTGCTTTCAAACTTTATTGCCGAGCAAATCGCAACCGCCGTAATGTATTTATCCATCTACAGATCGATAACAACAACATCGACAGAGGGTGGTCGGCCTATGACTGATCATAACAACATCTTCTAGGGAAACCGTGTATGAACGAATTAGGTTTTGTAATAAAGACCTTCAAAAAGGCACTGACTTAGCAAATCAGCCTACAAAAGAAAGGATAACATGTCGTACATTATGTTTTTAAGGCAATTGAGACACTTACCATCGTCTTTTTCCATTTTTCCTTCTCTGACTGTGTGAAAGTGAGCCTGCGATGTTTCGACACAGTACGAGAGGCACAAAAAACGGAAGCGGGAAAACATACCGCCCAGGGATGAACGAATTATTTCTTCTCTGTAACACATTTTTATGTCTTTTGTCATGAAGAAATGTAAAATTATCATCCGAAGTTATGTTATTCTACCCAAACTACTCACGGGCAAAAAATGTATTATTTACATCCTTTTTTAAAAGACTTTCCTCTCATCCCGCCTTTTAGAATGTTCCGTAAATTCCGTGTTTTGGAATGTTCCCGTATATTCCGTGTTTCAAAATATTCCGTATTTTCCGTGTTTTAGAATATTCCAGATATTCCGTATTTTAGAATATTCCGTGTATTCCGCAATTCAGCCGTT
>BLFO01001694.1:456275-465634 GCA_014634245.1 Montipora cactus
CCACAACCAAATTTCTTTGGCAAGTGCATTCCTGTCAGGGCAGCTACTTGCGCCCATGTGGTTTATATCAGCCATGGCAGTAGTGTTGTAAGTCGCTATCTTAACATGTCTACCGATAATCGTCTTCACAAATACTTTGAGGACTAAAAATATTGCAAGAAGCTCTAAGTTGTTAATGTGGTGTTTGGCTTCTGAATCAGTCCTGAGTCCTCCCGTGCTCACAATATCCAGTGAACACGCCAACCCTTTGTTGATGCATCACTCAGTAAGGATGAGCTCTGGTTGCCCATGATAAACAACATTATAGGTAGATGCAGAAGAAGTGATCCACCACTTAAGCTCAGAACGAGACTCTTCGGAAAGAGACGTGGTTGAGTCAAAATTACCCTTACAATGTTTTAGTGCTAGTGTATTCTCCCTTTCCAGATGTCGACAGTAGAGGGGTCCTTGCATGACCTCTGGGAAGCTAGATATTATATATCCAATGACTCTGGAGACCCCTCGTATAGTAAAGCATTTGCTGTGATAAAGCTCAGAACAGACTGAAATAACATTTCTGCTCTTTTCTGGTGTAAGATAAATCCTCATTAAAACAGAGTCAATTACAAATCCCAAGAAAAAAAATTTTTGAGTAGGGATTAGTACAGACTTGGTGGGATGGACAATAAAACCCAGGGAAATGAACATGTGTACTGAGGCAATAACATTTGCCACGCAGTCACCATAGTCTTTCCCTTGCAAATATGAGTCATAGATGTAAGGGGAAGAGAAGTGTCCCTGTTTATGAAGAACAAAATAAACTGGCTTGAGTAGTTTAGTTAAACTTCCGAGGAGAAACGGAGAGACCTTTGGGAAAACATGTGAATTGGAAGAGGGTGTGGCCCCATTTGAATTTCAAGTACTTTTGATGTTCCTTTGCAATGGGAACTGAATAGTAGGCCTCTTTGAGGTCAATCGAGGCCATACAGCAGCTGGCTCTCATGAGGCGAATAGCACTCTCAAACGTGTCCATCTTAAAATGATTGTATTCCACATGTTTGTTCAAGTTCTTTAGATTTAAAATCATTCTAGAGGTCCCATCTTTTTTGGGGCGAACAAAAATTGGGGAAATAAACTCCCCTGGTTCGGGAGTTGTTGTAACAACCACACCCTTTTCTAGTAATGTATGGATTTCTGAGTCGATAATTGATCTCTCCTTGTCACTAAAGATAGCCCCATTAGGGCGTGTAGATTGAACAGACTTTGAGCAAAACTCAATATATTGGCCTGAAACCATATGGAGGATCTCCATATCAGAAGTAATTTGTCTCCAGGAGTGTAAAAAGTCAGCTAGTCTGCCAGCATTAAAAGCATTTGCCTGTCTGGCGAGAAATTCATTCAACAAAGGAAGAACTGCAAGAAATTTATTTACCTGCAAGTTATCAAGGGGTGAAATCATTCTAGCTATTTTCTCTCGGTCCCTTGGGACGGTTTCGTCTTGTACGAGAAGTTGTACTGAGCTGACTTCTGGTACTTCCATTCCAGTGGAAGTGTTCGGCTAGCCCCTGGACAGAAAAGGCTTATCACGGTCAGTGCGTTGGCGCTTAGTGGTTTGGTTAAGAGAATCTTGGCTAGATTTAGTAGCCGTATGCCCAAGACGATTCGAAGCACGAATTGCATTTAGTTGTGCTTGGAGATCATCTCCAAATAACAATGAGGTCACCGGTATTTGCGATGAACAGAGGGACCCATATTCTCTGTTTAGCGTTGATTTAATTACTTCGCGTCTGCGAAGCGAAAGGTCATAATTAGCATGCTCCAGTAGGGCCAAAGCGTCAATTTGTAGGCCCAGTAGGCCGTTCATGTCCTCGTGGGAAATTTTCCCGCCATTCGTATTTTCGAGGTGAGTGTTCATTAGCTAATCAGCACATTGTGCCAAAATTGCGCCAACTTTAACGAGGATTTTCTGTACCGAGGCAAGGCGTAAATCACTGCGCCTTCCTTGGCTGGAAAGTCTTGCCCATATTTCTTGGTTAACTCTGGGTACAAGAACTTTGTCGCACTTCTCAGGCCGCTCGTATTTTCCCATTCGGTCATTGAGCTTAGAATCTGAGAATTTGCCGCCCATTGCTTGTTGACGATGTCCGCGAATTTTGTCGCTATGGGAGAAGTGGTTTTCTCCTCTTGCTCAAACTCATGAGCTATCTCATCAAGGAATTTATCCTCCCTGGTTTGTGAGTTCGGCGGCTTAACAACATTGCTGTCATCACTGTTAAGATTTCGCGAATATCCTCGTTGCTGTTGGAGAGTTGTGAGCTAGTGGACAGCGACAACTTTCGTCTCTTTGCTTCAGGTTTGACGGTTGGCGAGTGTCTCGCTTTTTTACCCTGTTCGGCGGTGAAGCTTGCGAGAGTCTCGCTTAGAGTTGAAAATGATTTCGTCATGTGAACGATGTTGTCTTTGGGAGTGGTTAGCATGTTAAGCAATGAGTCAATGCCCTGACTAGGTTGCGTTATTTCCTCCTGTAAAATTTTGTCTACGTCATCTTGAAAAAGGTTGTCCTCAGAAGGTTGTCCTCAGAGGAGCGAGAAAGGTTCTCCGTGGACATTTTCTTCGTTGAAACGACAATGATCACTTCCACGTGTGTACACAATGAAAGCTCGCACACAAGTAAACACTCGGGCTTTGCGCGCATATCTCACGTCACTCCTTAGTGACATTGACCAATGGGGAAATAGAACTAGACTTTTTCCTTCCTTTTTTGAAGGTTCGACAAAAGCGGTGCTGGACATTGCATTAAGGCAAGATTTCCTGCGGCATAGACAACGCACAACACGACGGAAAAGAGATTCGTACAAGAAAGCGCGCAGGAAAATATCTGGACACCGCTTGGGTCAAGTCACGTGGCGAATGGAAATCACGTGAATTTTGCTTATTCTAAGGCGTATTTACATGAGACCAGGACCAACTTGCACCGGTTTCAGTGAAATTGTACCGGTATGAAATTTTTGCAGAGTTTACATGAAGCCGGAACGAAATGATATGTTTTGTCTATTGCTTTTTTGGATTTTGACGCAGCATTTGTGGCAGTTGAACCTTCCGCTTGACTCAAACTAGTTTCCTTTCCCGCGCGACTGATTACCTCAACCTCGGATAGTACAGTTCTAGCTTTCTCATTGGTTCACTGAATCTTATGGAAATGAATGCGGCAACGTTGTGGCGCCCGGAAGTCACATCAATTTCTTTTTTTTTTTCTTAAACTGTTTACTTAAATAAAATTTAGCAAAACCGAAGGTTGGGAATTTAGTAAAACAATCATTCCATTCGCCCCTGTTGGATAAGAAATTGGTAATAGCCAACGAGGCGCGTAGCGCCTTCATTAATAGGGAGCTTTAGCAACGACGACGGGAACGGCAACGAGAACGTCATGTAAAAACATAAATTCACGTTATTGCGATCACTTCGCGACTATTCCAAGCCTTTTAATATGACAAAGGTGTTTCAGTCCCTCAGGAATGAAACCGTTACGAACGGCGCTTAATTTAGGGGAGAAAAATGAATATTTATCTCCAGGTGCTGACGTTCTCCATAACACTTCAAACTTGGTAATTTCACGTTGTTGCTTTGCTGACGACGGCAAAGAAATGGACAAAAATGAAAAACGCACGTGCAGGGCGTGCAAAGCTATTGTTTTTGCCCACTAAATATGCAAATTTGTGACGTTCTCGTTGCCGTCGCCGTTGTCGTTGCTAAAGCTCCCTGTTACATCTCGTGTCCAACGCGGGTTCATGCAATAATTGTTAACTAACCTCGTTTTCGCGGTCAGTAGGTGATATTTAAGGAGGCTCAAACCAGTTTTAACACTTTCAACAAACTGTACTATTTGGAAGGATTGAATTTACCCAACTTTTTCACTTAACAGCAATGATATGATACCACATAAAACACCGATAGATGCTTTACCAAATGCACGGAAACAAAAGAGCCACCGAAAAACACGCTATATTTTGTCTGTAACACGCATATCTCAAAAACGAAGTCGGTGACCACCATTTTGTATTGTTGGCGAGTGATTGGCAAGCTAAGATAAAACTCTCTGCAAAGTTTAAAAAAAAATTCTGTGGAGCAGATTCAAAGCCACCTTCATAATTGGGAAATTTTAAGGTGGCTCTGAATCCGCTCCACAGAATTTTTTAAACTTTGCAGAAAGTCTTATCTTAGCCTGCTAATCACTTTTCAGCAATAAAAAAATGGGGGTCACTGAGTTCGTTTTTGAGATGTAAGCGCTTAAACACAAAATATAGGACGTTTTTAGATGGTTCTTTTGTTGCCATGGTAATTTATTAAGTCACATTAATATGTGCATCTTGTTAAGCAATAATTGGCGTTTCATGTGGTACCCTAACATTGCCGTTAAGTGAAACTATGTCATAGAGTTAATCCTTCTAATAAGACATTCCCTCAAAAATGGGTGAAAAGCGGTTTGAGCTACCTTAAACTAGCATGAACACACAACTCAAAAGAACTGAACATTTAAGGCACCGCAACTCACGAGGCGAAGCAATTTGTTTAATTAATCTTATCTATAATCTTCGTTACTCAGCAAGGCAAAGCAATTTATTCAAATAATTCATCGTAACCACAATTTTTAACGTTTAACAATAGTACGGTTACGAAATTGAGAAATTCACCTCACCGAGCCGATGAGAGCACGAGTTGACTTTGGACTATGCTTTTACTTAATTTCTTTCCTGTTCAAAGCTTATCGAATAGTTAAAGCTTTGAAATTAGGGCAAGTTTGAAAATCGATTTTCCCACTGATCATCCGGCATAAAAGTGCCCGCCAGAAGTAGATGAAATTCATTCCACGGAGCCGATTCCCCACTCGATGAAAGTGACTGTTAGAGGTAGGAAAACGAACCTGAAATTAACTTCACTGATCCTCATACAGCGCAATTATTTGCGGGATATACGTATTAAACGTCGTTTATTCACTGTTTCACTAAACAATTTTACGATTCCGCTAAAAAAAAAAACAGTATAAAGTTAGAGCGCACTCAAAAGCGCGCGTTAAGGGCAGTGTTCAGATTTTCGGTAACTTACAAGCAGTTACTGAAACGTGCAAATTTGTTAACATTAAAAAATTGGTGTTTACAAGACATTGCTACACTAATGTTTAAAGTAAGAAACAACCTTGTACCTGGTAGTGTAGCTGACTGTTTCAAATAAAGCACTCTTGCTTATAATCTAAAAAACTGAGAGTTCGACATTTCAAGACGCCACAGACGAAACCAAACCTCTGATTAGGTCCGACTGCGAATCAGAGCCGAAATCCATGTTGTGGGCCCCCTGCAGCGTACAGGTTTTGAATAAGCCCTACGATTGGTCTGTTAAGAAAACAATTGTTCGACAACGCTGGTAATAGCCAATCAGGTTAAAAGGAAATTTTAGCGTCCTCCATTAGCTTATCACGATATAAAGCTCATGCACGTGACGTTTTATCGCTGTTTTGATAGGTTCATGAATTGTTAACGAGTTTTTGAAGTTATGCTAAAGCAGTCACTACACTCAGTGCTACTATTTTAGCGGGAAACCTGAATGTGGACCAACATGGTATTGTTCTTCACGTACTGCGGTTCACGGATCTGCTCAATTGGGGCAAATTCCACCAAGTCGTAGCCTTTGTCATTGCACGGAGCTGTTGGTCTCTGAAAGGCCAACAGATTTGGCTTGGCGACCAGGGTCTCGCTGATATGCTGACGAAATTCAACGCCATCTCTCTGATCCAAGATGGAAAGAGCGATTCTTCCAGTAAAGGGCCATTCTAGGATGTTATCATAATCCCCTTTCATCATGTGAACGGACAGAGCAACGAACCTTCCGACTCCACTATCCACACCATTTAAGTTGATCCGCATGCAGAGTTTGTACCCGTACAGGCTGGTATGGAAAGCTGGGCTCTGTATGGCCGTCATAACTCCGTTCATGGCATCTTGACGACACTGCCGGTAATTCTCTATCCTCCAGATGTAGGAACCATTGCACACACGGCCTTCATACTCCAGCACCTTCGTTTCTACCCGGTTAAACCTGACAGATAAGAGCAGCCAAGGTGAACACCATTTTCTCAGAGTTAAAGTGAAGCCAAGAATTTGTACATGTCAGTGTTTTTTAAAACTCATTTCATCATGAACTTTGGTGAAAAGTACTTAAACGAAGAAAATCAAAGGAAAGGTCTATTTAAAACAGAAAGTTTAGTATCAGTTATACTGCCACTCGTTAACATAACAGTTTTTTTCGCTTTCATTCATAAATTATCATTGGATTGTACAGTGGGAAAACTGCATCTCCAATGCGGTGAGAGGAAATTTTACGTCAAAATAACCGAAGAAACTGGTCTAGCTAAATTAGAGCCGAAAGAACTGAGTCCAAGGCAAACTTTTACGATGCATTGCTTCCGCCCGGGCTCGGAAATAACTGAGCAGCACAGTTCTGCCTTTGCTATGCCATCTGAGGAAAGGTTAGACTTCTCTTCTTAGAAGAGGACGATTGACAGTAGTGTAGCAGCTCCTGTAACCTGCTATTGTTTGGTGTTGTAAGCATCTGCTATTGTTTTTAAAGTGGTACTATCATAAAAAATCAATTTCTTTTTTCCTACAAATTTTGAAAGTGTGTTTGCTTCACACCTGACTGGCAAAATTTTGAGCTTTGATTGTTATCGAAAGGCTGTTTACTTTGAGTGTAAGTTTTGGATTTCACGGTCCACAATTACTCACGTTCAAAACTGACCGACTGGGCCTCAGAGGGTTGGATCTCGGGAAAAGTGACGTCATTGCCTCAATGGCTTAAAATTTCAGAGTGTAAACCTAGATTATTATGTACGCAAAAAACGCGAGTTGAAAGCCCGAAACTCCCGTGCTGCACATTAATTCAGTCGCGTACAAACGCATTGCATTCTTAAACTAGTGAGCCTTTGACGTCATTTTCTCCTCGATCCAGCTCTCTCAAGATTTTAAGAATTCCATTTAAAATAAACAATTGTCTTCTTGAATATAGGCTTAAAACTTGGGCCACTTAGTGTTTAGTTAACACAGTTTAGAAATCCAAACGAAAAAAAATTGATTGTTTGATCATAGTACCACTTTAAAGGGCTAGTAATACGGGCAACATTTTTCGTGTAACTTGGCCTGGCCAATTTTTCTTTGGTAGTGTTGGTCTCTTAACGTTTGATAGAAATCTCAAGCCGTAGTCTTAGTCCATCACCTTGGTCACTGGATTTTCTGGGAGTAAATCCTCACCATATACCCGCGTTGCACCCCACTCACCTAACAGTAAGCTCTTGTACAGGCCTTTCTACCCTCATACGAGTGTCTTCGAGGCGACGTTCCAAATGCTGAACCGTGCTGGTGAGTGCAGTAACAAGGCGTCTGAGTTCATCTAGTTCTTCACGCTGCTGCTCACACAGTGTTGCCAAGTCATTCACAAACACGTCATGGCTGGCCTGCTCTTGTGGTAATGCCTCCGCCCCACCCCTGGTGCGTCGTATCTGACTCCTTGGTGCTATCTCCAGTTCGCCGGACTGATCAGCCTTTAATGCTGCAAATGCCTTTGTCATGTCAATCAAATGACTGTTAAGGTGCTCTGCGACATGCTTATTTACCGCTGGGCGTGGGCCCTATGTAGAGAGTCAAATACATGTCGATCATCAAATGACTACACTGATCCTCCCTCGTTCTCGATAAGTAGTAATGGTAGTAGGACTGAGTGGAGTACAGTTCAGGGAGTAATCAGGCGAGTAATTTCAAAATCGCGCTCGGCCTATTTGAAAATTCTTGCTCGATTATTCCCTGAATTGTGCGACACGAAGTCCCATTATCAATTAATCATAACTATGACAAAATACAAGAAGATGATGATAATAATATTTTTATAGCTTAATCTGATCAATTTTTCTTAGTTCTTTTTAACAGCTCTGGAAAAAGATAAATGATTCAAGTACAACGAGCGCGAATTTAATGACGCGTATAGGCGTCCAATTTCAAAGTGTCCTTTAAAGTATAGGTAAATACAGGTAATGACATGATTTCGAGTGCAATTTGGAATAAATAAGCGAGAGTAAATTTTTTTCAAAGGCGAACAAAATTGCACAAGCCCGTAGGGTGTGTGCAATTTAGTCTGAAAAAATTTCAAGTGCTTATTAATTCCAAACTGCAGGAGAAAAATCATGTGATTACTTATCGATCAAGGGCTCAGTCAAACTAAATTTGGGCTTCTCGCTCAAATTTCTTGTTTTTGCAAATCTTGAATCGGTGTGCTGTGAAGTATATTTTCCCAAAAATATATTCTGAAAAATTAATTTAAAACAGCTAAAATCACTTTTCTTTGTTTCCCGCCAAAATCCGCGCGCGAAAAATGATTGACCTATTATGTCAATCACACGTGAAAGGATCGGGTGTCAATCATTGACGCCGTTTACGCACGATCTGCTACTTTAGCACATGGCCGAACGCTGATTGGCTCAGCATAATTGACTTTCAAGTAGGGGGCGGAATTATTCAGCAGACCGTGAACTGCACGCGAAATCTTTAAGCTCGCTTTTCTAGGGCTTTATTTTGACGCCAAAATTACAACTTCTCGAACCTCCTGTCCTATCGGGGTTTAAGATATCGCTTCCAAATTTTCAGTTCTCATAGATGATTGTACTACCTCAAATACTGTGAGAGGAATTTTTTCGTTTGTCTTCGGAGACTAATCTTATGGCACTTTTTCTGCCCGAATTAAGTATGACATGAGGGTTTCCACTACGCGTACGGTGCGTGATATTGCCCTCAATTCATAACATTTCAAAAATTCCTTACACGGTATTGGAATGCATTCATCTAGTTTTCGACTACGGAAGTGCGGGACTGCGGGAGCAACAGGTATACACCCCCTGAATTCCAGTTAGCTTTCGACTAGGGGAGCAATATTTATACACTAGCTTCAGTAGCCCATTTCCTAGTTGCTGCAAATGGAAATGAGTTGCGTATTCTCATGCAAATCAAACTCCTTTCCCTTTCAATAGTTGAGCGCCAAGACTCGCTTCGAAGACCGACACAAATAGTAACTGACCCATTCCATTTAGTTCACGACTTCGGGTGCGGGCCCAACAGATTTATGCCACGAAAAAATGGCCGGGTATTCTAGAATCGTTCCACTTTTTTTTTAAATCTCCACGATCAGTTTGATTAGCACGGTCACCACAACTTTTCTTCCTGTACGGTGCAAAAACAAATTTCCTATTATAATGTTAAGCATTGCTTTGTACCTCAAACAAACAGCCCACAGTGCTGAAAGGGCATTTTATTTCCGCTCTTGGACAATCTTTCTCAATGTGCTCT
>BLFO01001694.1:471742-488893 GCA_014634245.1 Montipora cactus
ACACATAAGACGAGAATTTTCATTAAAATAGTTTTCTGAACGCAAATTAGAAACAAAAACTCACTAACAATAGAACCAAATGCAAATTTAATTTAATTCAATAACAAAGTACGATTTGCACGAGATGCACGAGTGATTGTCATGGAAACGCCTTTACGCTATCGTTGATTGGTTATACTTCCACATGTGAAATAGCTTTACGCCATTCTGATTGGCTGTATAAGCCTTTTCCACATGTGAAAATAAAGCGTATAGATTTGTACAAATGAGCTTTATGGAATAAAATCCTCATGTCATGTGTAATAAAAATGAGTACCGGCGAAATGCTGAGGGAAACCCTGCGATGGACTAGCATCCCATCCAGGGGGGAGTAGAAATACTGCTAGTCGCTTTATGCTAAGGAAACCGGAGATAAGCGCCGGCCTGATGGGCCTTCTGGCTCGTAAGCAGAGACTTTACCTATTCTACTTGTGTAAGGCTGAGTCTTTCAATTTGTGTCTTAGTGACATATCGTTTCCCGAAAAACTCCACGCGTGCCTGCGCAATGTTGGTCAATTGACAAATTGACCAAATGAAATCTCCGTTGATGACTCTTAATCAAACCAAAGGATTTTCCTTGTCTACTGGCCAACAAAGAATAGCGACATCAAATAAGCCGTGAGTAAGTGTGACATGACTTAACTACGCCTTTGTAAGAAACCAGACTTCAGACAAAAGCGGACAAAACCTGTAATAACTTTTCCAACGCTCGACATTTAGCGAGAGCAATACGGTGGAAGGAAAGCGTAATCCCAAAATAGAACTTGGCGCTATCGTAAGTATTCGTAATTATTCCATCTTGTTCTTGTTGAACAATTCGGGCGAACTATAATCGATTACTTCGATTGTCTCACACAAAAAATGAAGCTCAATTGACTTAAGAAGCAGCACACCGACACACCGTTGTTATATCGCTGGAAGATTGCTTTCAAACTCAAAAATTCACCTCATGGAATTCCTGTCCAAGGTGACTGTGCGGTGCACTTTTGTTGATCCTTTACGCGCCGCAATTCAAGAAACACCGAGCATTGCTTTTGGTTTTCAAATGTGCCAACAACAGGAACAAAATGCAATGCTAAATGCAATGACCGTGTAGTACTTGCGTGTACACCGATATGCCTCGTGTTTACTACGTATTAGAATTGGTTTCCAATAATTCTCAGAAAATATGTGAAAGAAATGACATTGTTGCTCATGATGAATCGTGTTAATGAATTAAAAAAAAAATGTGCCACTGTCACAAACGTCGCAAGTTGTTTTAATGAGTAAGCAAGTGAATATAAAACTCAATAGCCGAGGTTTGGGCTACCCTGGGTACTAAAGGGTTTTTTTTCCTTTGGCGTGATCTCTATGACCGGCGAAGCCCAAAGCCGTCGTGGCGAGGAAAAAAGGGAGCTTACGAAACGAAGACTACGACGGCTACGAGGACTTCATTTAAAAATACGAGTTCGCGTTATTCATATCACTACGAAACTATTTCATGTCGTTTCGCGTTAAAAATGTGTAGTTACTATCGAGGAATTAAACTGGTATGAGTGGCTTGGAAGCGGAGGGAGAGAACTGAAAATTCATCGTTATGTGCTAACGTCCTCCACAGAACCTTGAATTTGGTCATTTCACGTCGTCATTTAGGAGATGACGGCAAAGAAATGTACCAAAATGAAGAACTCGCGTGCAGAGTTGCAGAGCCATTATTTTTGCTCACCAAACCTATTGTTTTGTAGCGTCGTTGTTGCCGTCGGCGGCGTCGTCGTTTCGTAAGCTCCCTAAAAACCCTCTGGTCACGGCGGTTGAGAACCTCACTTCCATAGTTTGCGTTTGTGAACACGGTCGCTGATTGGTTTGCGTAGTCAGCGCCAGTCCTTTCCGAGTAAAAACAATCTAACACTCAATTTCATTGGTTTAACGGCGGTAGTGCACCCAAGTGGCCACAAAACCGGTTTTGAGCGCAAGGAGTGCTGGCCGTGGAAGGCTGTGAATTCGAGCGAGCATTTAGGGGTTTGCACAGCATAATACACAGTAAATTTTGGATTTTCGGAGATTATAGGATTGAAACCTGTTCAGGAATTTTACTTTTCGTTATTTGTCCCTTGAATGCCTTGATTGATTCGCATATCCTAGAGCTGAAAGAAAATCCTAAAACCGTGAACTCTAAAAATATTGTGGTTCGAGTAAAAAGTCAGTCACGCGTGAGAAAACTAAACCGCAACCACCAATGGTAATTAGTTTGTAGTTTCATGTCGCTTTTCATTGGTTGCTGCACGATGGAAACTGTCAAATTTCAAAACGTTCTGTTCCGAAAGGGCTTGACATTAACACCACTGTAGAAAACCGGTTTGGCATGATTTGCATGGAAGTGAGCTTTCTGCCGTGACCAGAGTTTCTTATTTTTCGCCTCTCCGTTTTAATCGCTACTCGCGAAAGAAAAATAAAACCTCTGGCACCCAGGGTAGGTTTCGGCGTCATCGTGACACCATTCTCAAGGCACAGTGAACAAATGACATAATGCAGATATGTTCTCTACAATTTGCATAAATATATGTAAATATTTTCCACATCCATTCCAAAGTGTTCCTATTGTTTTTGTCCTCACTGCCTCACTATAAAGCTGAATATTTGATATTTCAAAAATGGCCCGTTGGTTAGCAATGTTATGATTGCTGATGCACATTGACATTATTCTCAAGTCAAATTAGCCAGCGTTTAAAATTTCAACTATTTTTACCCATCTGTGGCTGTCAAGGCCGCTATTTACGCTCTCTGGATTTTCGGCTCAGCCTTGCTTGCTGACCCGAAGCACCGAATTTTTTTGGTGACTGAAATACTCGAGCTAGAAAACTTACGGGCCAGCTCTAGGTTTTTTTTGAAAGTCGAGTGCTGTGTACACTTATATACGCGGGAGATCCATTAATGCCTCCTCGGGATTCGGGCCGAAACTCTGCGGGGTAAAAATGAGAAACATCCAGTTGCTTAACACCTGGAAAGAAAATAAGAACCTTTTGACCTTAAACAAGAAATGAAGTCTTAAATTGCCCTCTTGGGAATTTTAATATCTCGTTAACTTAACACATGAGTCAGTGATATTTCGCGACAGAAGAAGGTGAAAATACAGGGCTTATCATGAGACTAATTTGCATATTCCTTTTTGCGCAAAAGGAAAAGCTGCTTATTATTGAAACCAAGGAAACAACAAAATAGAAGCTTACTTAGGCTCACCTTATGGAACGCAAGATGCAACCTCGACAAAATCTGTGGCCACAAGTAGTTTGCACTGGTTCTCGCAGACCCAAAAGGCAGATAGGGCATTCATACTTACTTTCCAGAGGTGGATCGAAATACTCGTCATAGCCTTCAGAATTTTCAGTAGACGAGGGCTCGCTTCTCCCAATGAAACATACAGTGCCTGGGTCAAGAGTCCCACGCAGAGAAAGTGCTCTCTCCTCTCCACCAAACGAACGAGTCAGCTGTCCAGCATTTTTCGGGTTCATTTCAAAAGTTTTTCGCAGCGTGGTTTTTTCATCTAACCTTCTACGAAAAAGCGGGGAGTCCCCTATCCCATAATGCAATTTTACATAGAAGGACCAATATTATTGTTGTGTGGCACACTTGGCGCACGACTTATGAAGTCAGAGTAAGTCATGTGACAGTTGCTTAGAGTGGTCGAGGAAATACTTCGAGTCGTACTGGAGAAGGTCGGAGAAGCGGCCACCCCAAAACGCAGACTGTGCAGACCGTGCAGACCAGGGGTAAAATATGACGTTACCCTCACTATTATTGAGAGCTAACCGTAAACAGGCTAACCTGAATGTTATTTAGGCCTAATTAGGCTAACCGAATGTTATTTAGGCCTAATATTCAGGCTAACCGAATTTTCACTTTACAGACGGTCTGCCAAGTCTGCAGTCTGCGTTTTACAGTGTCCCTCGAAGAAGTGTCCTTTTGATTTCTCGGCGCTCTCGTCGTGGTGAGTACACGAATGCTCATCGAAACTTTGTTGATAAGTGTTTCTTTATAATTTGATGGCTGTCGCTTGTTAAATATCGTTAATGTGGCCTTCGTTGTGTACTAATGGTAGATGTGTGATGCGATGGATATGTTATAGATTGTGTTTAACGCCCTTCATATTTTTTCTTTTTAGAACCAGTCTTACCGTGAAGATTAGGGAGTTCATTAATGTTAGTGAACTAGTGTCGATCTCACAGGGACCGCAGTGTTCACGCTGATTAGCATTTCGATCAGATTCTCATTGTGTGTAACACAATCACAAGAAATTGGGGTATTGAATAACTAGGCTAGTTATGATTCTTGTGATAGAGCGACTTTCATATGACGTTGAGAAATAAACGTGAAAACAGACCGTAAGCAAAAATGTAAAACATTTAATTGGCTTATTGAACAAAAACAAACGAGCGCGAATTTTTCTTGGCCTCGCGAACGCGGATGCAGAAACGTCATCGCCAAATGGAACTTTCTGGAAAGTTTCGCTTGACGTCATTTGAAGTGCAGTAATGTGGTTGGGCAAGGTTGGGCAATCGAACTGTTTATTCCCCATATTAGGAGTTTCCTTGGCGGGAATAAGGAGAAGCTTTGTTTTAAATTGCCAACACTTTTTCAAGGTCATACAAAAGTCGATCTAATTGTATGTGCTTTCGGAATCATGATGTGGCTTTGCTCAGGCTTCATCAATTCATCATTTGATTCTGTCACGCACAATCTTTTTTTGTGAAATCATGACCCACAATTTGAAGTTGAAGGAATCATTGTTATGATATATATGATGCCCTGAAGCTACTTAGCATCATCTGAGGAATCATATTTTAAAACCCATCACGCTTTGTGCAAAAGTCATAGTACTTGTTTTCTAATGCACAGGAAATCATTTGTGGAATCGTAACTTCAGCAAAGTAAGATCGCAAAAAAAAAAAAAAAAACTGTCAACTTGTATCCAAAGTTTGCTCTTTCTTTCCATTTTCAGGCGTGTTGCAACAGTTTATTTTTTCAGGGCCATGCCTTGTCATGTAAAAGTAATCCTTTTATGTACAGTGCTAAGAAGTATTTAGCAGACCTAAATGATCTTAGAAAATTGAATCTGGACTCATCACAAAGTGTTGAGAAAACTGACAATAACGAATAATTATTTAAGATCATTAAAACACAACAACACAGTTTTATGCTAAACAAATAGGCCATTTCCGAGTTTAACTCTGCCTCCTCTTCAAAGCGAGTCTAAGTGCGAAGTTTTTCTTATGGTAATTAGTTTTCATTCATATGTAAAGTAGAACTAATTACCATCACAAAAACTTCGCACTTAGACTCGCTTTGAGGAGGAGGCAGACATGAACTCGGAAATGGCCTATTTTAGCCCTTTATTTGTTACTCGTGTAACTCATCAACAGCTTTGTGTATACATGTATGATACAGATATATATTCGTACATAACATTTTTGTTTGCCTTTCATGGTTAAAACATCTACCGGTATATACCACAAAGATGTCAAGTGTACATGAACACTTATAACTGATGTTTAATAAGTCATATATAATATTTGCATCAGTTCTGTACAATTCACTGTCACACTGCGTTTGTAGATGTGATACAGATCAACCAGCAAGGAACAAAGTACTTCTAATTTTAGTTCATTTACCCTTTCACTCCTGTGGGGCTCCCCATTGACGAGTAAAATCGTCTGGTGTTAGACAGAGTAAAATCTATAAGTCTCAGTGGCCCTTACAGGTGTGAAAGGGTTAAATTAATATTATTTGGACTTCAAGATATAGGGGACACTCTGCAGCATGCAAGAAATGTGACTTTAATTTCATAGATACATGTATCCTGAAATTATCATTATTGCCCAACTGAGTCTACTCACATTTGCCATTATCTAATTGTTATCATTGTTAGTTTAAAATGTAGGTTAAAATTTGTTGTTTAAACCCTCCAATAAGTAATAGCAACAAGAAACTACACCTCAAACTATCTCCAATTAGTCAGAGGAATCAGTCTGAACGACCTCCTTGTTTGTCTACACTTCAAAAAACATTGTTAAATTTAATTAATCTGGAGGTATGATTGATACTATAAAGTACAATGTAATATATTCTGTTGTGGGTGGAGTCGTGAAGCAACAGAGACCAATACAAAATACATTTTCTTCCAGTGCCATCAATGACAGTTTAAGTGGAATGTATCAAAATCAGGTGAAATTCTTTTGGTCGAGCACAAAATGCTGCGTGTGATTTTAAACTAATCTCGGGGCTTGTCTTTCAGACCGCACTACAACTTTATAGAGTCCTAAAGGTATCATTAATTACATTTTGATCTCGCAGTGGGCATGCATTAGGCTCGGGTCCATTCCTAATTATGTCAGAGAATGCTTTCCAATGCCAAAATGTTTCTTTATGCAAAGCAGTTTGTGATGACAAATTAGGAAGATAGAACCCTACATTTCAATGAATAACTACAACTGTTTGTCAGTTGAGTACACCACTCAAATGTTCAAGGTGACGATCAAATTTTAACATTTAAGTTACACTCAGACTGTTGACAAGGGCACCTTGGTCCCTTACCAAGGATTAGCTGTTTGGGTTTTGACGTCATAAGTGATTAAGCTGACGAACATTTGTCAACTAGTAACAGTCACCAATTATCTTCAACCATTACCAATAGTATTTATTGTTGATTTTGGCAGGCATCAATACTTGAGATGTCAAAACCCTGAGTTTATCATTAGGGATGAGAAAATATTCCGCGCGCGCTATATATATGCAAAGAAGGTGTAGCGTGAAATGTGTAAAAGATGTGATGTACACATTTCACCCTACACCTTCTTTGCATATATATAGCGCGCGCGGAATATTTTTTCATCCCTGATGATGCCGTTGATCGGCGAAAGCTTGGATTTTAGTTTTTACGTTTAAACAGCAGTTTAAGGCCTCAATAGAACATTTATATATTTATATATTACTCGCTTAGTTCGTGAGTGCAGGACCAACAGATATATGCCGTGAAAAAATGGCCGGGTATTTTAGAATCTCTCCCGAGGCCGTTGTGCTCGTTAAAAAAAAATCGCCATTTGAGGCAAAACAAACTACATTTGCCGTTGAGGCAACAACCGACAAAATAACGAACAACGCTACAATCTAGTATTCTGTTTGATTTAGTTCTAACATTAACTCTGGTTCTAACAATCATGGGAGTAAAGATCGAGCAACAAACATGAAACAAATTTTCATTATAATAATGTCAAATCTTCAGACGTTGTATTGCCAAATGGCAATTAGCTGTGGTTTAGAGCCTAAAAAATTATGGCCCAATTTTAATTTGTTTGTAGCATGTTCATATATAGAAAATATACCGGTATGTTAACTATCTTGGCCATGTACTCGTAATTTTTCTAGAAATAAAATAGCATATAAATAATAAATAAAATTGTTGCCCTTGTTGTCAATTTCACCTGACCATATTTAAAATGTTATAATGCATACAATTCCCTCCGTCCTCAGGAAAAATCACGTTGTCACTAATCTAGTAATATTGAGGGTGTGGATGGGGTTAAATGATAGCTGAGATTCGGCCAAAATTTTCACTGATAGCTGAGAAACTACTTTTTTTTAAACTGATAATTAGCAACTATTCACCGAAGTGGAGATGGCTAGTTAACAATTCTTCCATGAGCGCGCGTTGGATATGAGATGATAGATAGCCAACGAGGCGCGTAGCGCCGAGTTCGCTATAATCATCTCATATCCAACAAGCGCGAATGGAATAATTGTTTTATTAAATTCCTTCAACTCCAAAAATCTGGAAGTACGAAATGCGTGCGGAAAAAGCGAGCAAATCCGAGCGAAATCGAAAAAAATCTTGATGAGAACTGATGCGATGTTGTGTAATACCTTGTTCCCAGACAGACGCAGGCTCATCACAAAAACATTTCTTGCCTTTTCGCATACTTATAAACGTCGGAATTGATCCAAACTTTCTACAAAAAAAGTTTTTTTTCTCCTTTTTGGCTGTATTCAAAGAGTAATTTCCCATTCCGGCGAAAACATTTTTAGTTTAGCAACGCTTAACGCAATCATTTACCATATAAGGTCAAACCAAGGTATATGAGCTGATAACCGAGATTGAGTGAACCAATCAGAGCACGCGAAATGCATTATCCGAGGTTGAGAATTTAATAACTAAGAATAGTCCATTTTACAGTTGTGTGCTTAGTTCCCTGGCATATGAATGAAAGTGAGACTGCAGTTGACCTTGTTTTGATAGAAACCTCACTGCTTTTCTTGTGTAAGTTTTTACTAATTAGCATGACAACAACATCATTAACATAAGAAAAGGAGGGAGGTCTTTATCATAACAAGGTCAACACCGGCTTCACTTTCATTTAAGGGCCAGGCAACTAAGTACACAACTGTAAAGAGGTCTATTGTTGATGTGTTTTTTTTAACTGTTAGCTGAGAAATGGCAAAAAATTTAGCTGACTGCTGGGAAATGAGGAAAAGTTACCTGATAGCAGTTACTCCAGCACCCCCATCCTGACCCTCTATATTAGGGGCTTGCTTCACCTCAGGGGAGGGGAATACAAGGGAAAGACTGAGATAATTTAATACAATGAATAGAATATTGAACGTGGTATTTTGATTTCTTTTGTTCATTTAACATTTCAACATTGTGGGTGACACATGTATAAAACAAACTGTTCAAATCTCAAATCATTTCTCTTTACAACTTTCTTAGGCTCTGCCATCTTGGTTAACTGTGGCACGTAAAGATCACCCTAATTGTGTACCCCAGTGTGCCGGAAAACAGGGCTACAAGCCACAATAATTCAAGATGAGGCGGCACCCAGAAATTTAAAACTGAAAAAAAAACCTATTTTTAAAATTTTCAACCAAATTTCAATGCAAGGTAAGCTAGTTGCTTAGCAACGGCCGAAAAGACAACTGCAAAAACAGAGTCCTGGGCAGAATTCAAACCTACGACCTCCGTAACATAGGTATGAAGCTCTACCCATTGAAGAAGAACTCCTGGGGAGTTTGACCGCTTATATAGGTTCTATATAGACAGTGTCTCACTGTTGTGTGGGTTTTACAATGTCATGCGCCTCACATTAATTTTCAATTCAGCTATTGACGGTGAAGGGTTTTTAGCATCCGAGCGCTGTTACGAAGGTCGTAAATCAGAATTCTGCTTTACATTGTCCATTCGCCCGTTGCCTAGCAACCTGTATTCTTGCTTTTTTCATGAGGGTATAAAACCATTCACCATCAATAACAGTACACACTTAGGTCGTGTTCTATTGGGATCAACTGTTTCAACCGCAACCGGTTTCGGTTGAAGCGGTTGAGGTTTCCCAATAGTACACTTTTCCAATCGTTTTCGGTTGAAACGCAGTAACTCCTGGGAATAGTTATTACCAGACTTCTCAGCGTTGACAAGTTGAGGTCCGAAAGCAACACGGCAGGAGCCCGCGGCCGACTTTAAATGGCCCGTGTAAACGACAGCGGTTGCTGCCAATACTTTTTCAACCGTTTCAACCTAGTTTGATGCCGCTTGAAAAAGTTGATCAACCAAACCAACCAAAAACGGTTTTTTCCCAATAGAACACGAAAAAACCCAACCAACCCAACCAACTAAAAACGGTTGATCCCAATAAAACACGACCTTAATGTATAATGTATGGTCCCGAGGGAAACAGTTACTTTTGTTTTCCCAAGAGGACTCGAGGGAAAACAAAACTAACGAGTTCCCGAGGGGCCAGACATTAAGTGCTTTGTTATAAATTTAGACTTTTCCTTCAACAATCGCAGCAAAACATCCGCTTGTGATGCATTAAAAATTATCGCCCAGTTTCTAATTTGAGTTTTCATGAACCTCTGCAGTCAGCATACAAGAAATCTCATAGTACGGAGACCGCGCTTATTAAAGTTCATAATGATATTGTTACCGCCACTGACAGTGGTCACTCAAGTCATCCTCGTTCTGCTTGATCTATCTGCGGCATTTGATACTGTAGACCACAGTATTTTCATACGGAGGCTATCTACTCGTTTTGGGATTCGTAATAGGGCGCTTGACTGGTTTGTCTCGTATTTGTCTGACCGCACGCAATATGTGAAGGTTAAGGACACCTTATCGCATTCATTACGTCTCACTCAAGGTGTTCCTCAGGGTTCAGTACTGGGACCGATATTGTATTCTCTATACACGTCTCCATTGGGTGTCATCGCCAAGCATCATCAAATGAATTTCCATCTCTCTGCCGATGACATGGCTCCAACGAGTATTAAACTGCGCTGCGAGAATAGTGTTTAAATCCAACAAATATGATCACATAGCACCTCTCCTCAAGGAACTGCAGGGAAAAGACGCTATATTATAAATGTATTGTATTCTTATTAACACATTTGTTGGATTGGATACCGCGATGAACGACCCTCGGCGAATCCTAACTGAAAGATTTCAATACGGACCAACATGGTATTGTTCTTCACGTCTTGCGGTTGTAGGATCTGCTCAACAGACGCAAAATCTACATAACCGATACCTAACTCATTTCGCCGAGCTGTTGGTCTCCGAAAGGCCAACAGATGTGGCTTGGCGACCAGGGTCTCGCTGATATGCTGACGAAATTCGACGCCCTCTCTCTGATCCAAGATGGAAAGAACGATTCTTCCGGTGAACGGCCATTTTAGGATGTTATCATAATCCCCCTGCATCATGTGAACAAACAGAGCAATGGTTTTTCCAACTCCACTGTCCACACCATTTAAATTGATCCGCATGCAGAGTTTGTACCCGTACAGGCTGGTATGGAAAGCTGGGCTGTGTATGGCCGCCATAACTCCGTTCACAGCATCTTGGCGACACTGCCGGTAATTCTCTATCCTCCAGATGTAGGAACCATTACATGCACGGCCTTCATAGAGCACCTCCGTTTCTAGGCGGTTAAACCTGACAAATAAGAACATTGTTAATAACTAGCTGAGACTCAGAAGTGATTTTCTGGGAGTAAATCGTCATCATAATACTCACCTTAACGCAAGCTCTTCTAAAGACCTTTCCAGCCTCAGATTGTTTTCGAGGCAACGCTGCAAATACTGAACCGTGCGTCTCAGTTCATTTATTTCCTCACGCTGCTGCTGACACAGTGATCGCAAGTCATTCACAAACACGTCATGGCTGGCCTGCTCTTGTGGAATTGCCTCCTCGCCACCACTGGTGCGTCGTATTCGACTGCTCGGTCCCATTTCAATTTCGTCAAACTGGACCTCATGATTCTAGGGAAAAGTGACATTTTCACTCAATAGGTAAAACTTCAGCGTGTAAACGCAGTTTATTATGTATGCAAAACACGAGTTTATAACCTGAAACCCCGAAACTCCCGTACTGCATATTAATTTGTCGAGTACAAACGCAGTGCATTGAGTCGTTGACGTCATTGTCTCCTTTATCCAGCTCTCTCAAGATTTTAAAGTAGTAATAACGGACCATTAAATAGGAAAATTCCAGTTAAAATAAACAAGTGTCTTTTTGAAACTTGGGTCACGTAGTGTTAACATAGCTTTGAAATCCAAAGAAAAAAAAAATATATATTTTTTATCTTACTACCACTTTAAGAATTGCTCTGTACCTCTATCGAAGAACCCGCGATGCTGACAAGGAAACTTAATTCTGATCCTCGACCAGTTTCACTGAGTATTGGCATCTGGAGAAAAAAAAAATCATCAACAGTGGTACAAAACTCGCAAGAATCCTCAGATGTTCGCATTTGTTTTCAGACTAGGTGTAGAGTGTCCAGAATGCGACTGCCTAGCCCCGGAAGACCTCAAGTGAGTACTTAGTATGTGGGTAATCAATATTTAGGATGAAAATTAGCATAACAGCAATGGACAAGTAGAAGTAAGAGCGACAGTACATTAAGCAGCAAAAAGATATGGAGTAAATGGGAGAACTCAAAGTTTGACCTGAACATTCCAATGAGTGACTTCTTTTATTTGGCCCTGGGCCCAGTTGTTCAAAAGCCGATTAAACTCATGTCAATTAAAAATTAACCAAGGAGTTTATTTCTCTTCTCCAAAATGTTGTTCAGCGCATGGACCTTTACTATTTTTTTGTTCACCGTAGACGAAAGAAAGTTGACTTTATGTCATTTAAGAGTCCAATCAGCTCTCAGTATTAATACACACTTTAACCCTTTGGGTTAGTGGGCATACGAACCTTTGACAACTGGCCAATTTTGAACACACGTATTGGACACGAATGAATCAGGTCAACGTGGAGTTAAGACGGCTCAAACCAGCTTCAACAATTTCAAAAGACCTTGTTATTATAAGGATTGACACTACAACAGTTTATCACGTAACAGGAATGTTATGGTACCATGTAAAACATCAATTATTGCTAAACAAGAGGCAGTCATTTGTGTGACGTAACAAGTTACCATAACAACAGAAAAACCTCGCAAAAACACCCTATATTTTGGCTTTCGTTGCTCATATCTGAAAAACTAACTCGGTGACCCCAATTTTCTATTGCACGAAAGTGATCAGCAGGCCAAGATGAAACTCTCTGCAAAGTTTAAAAAAAATCTGTGGAGCGGATTTGGAGCTGCCTTAAATTTTCAATTATTTACGGTGGCTCTGAATCCGCGCCACAGAATTTCTTTAACCTTTGCAGAAAGTTTCATTCTAGCATGCTGATTACATTTCAGAAATCAAACATGGGGGTTACTGAGTTCGTTTGTGAGATATGAGCAGCTTAAGGTGTTTTTGTAGGGCTTTCCTGTTGCCAAGGTAACTTTTTACATCACAAAAATGACCGAATCTTTTTCATCAATAATTGGTGTTTGATATAGTGCCATGACATTTCTGGTAGGTTATAAAGTATTGTAGTGTCAATCCTTTTAATAAGAACGTTTCTTTCAAGTGTTGAAACTGGTGTGAGCCACCTTAAGAGCTTCTGCCTGAGAGACCGGGGCAGACTTGGAAATGAAGGTCGGCCGATTTCGCTTAAAATTGGTACACAAAGTAATTATGTCGACTTATGTAATATGCCAAAGTTTCAGCTTCAACGACTTTTTTTTAGCCGAGTTCTGGATATCAGCCTCTCAGGGGTCCCCAGAGGCTGATTTTCAGTAAAATTTTGGCCACTTTTAAATCTATTTTCTAGCAACATGAAATTAATTTCAGGCAAAAACAAAACCATCTTTGTAAAGCCCTATCCTTAGGCTTTTATGGGTGAGAACATTAGCTCATGGAAATTTTTCGCTAGCCTGTGGCTGTTATCACAACTTGGTCATATTTGAAGCATATGGAAAGCAACCGGAAATGGCCTGTTTTTCAGA
Organism: Montipora cactus; assembly: GCA_014634245.1. Taxonomy (NCBI): domain Eukaryota; kingdom Metazoa; phylum Cnidaria; class Anthozoa; order Scleractinia; family Acroporidae; genus Montipora; species Montipora cactus. Next base: position 485,128 of record BLFO01001694.1, read on the forward strand.
CCAAATATTTTCCATGCCCATGTTTTATATCTTGAGGTCTTAGTATCCCTGCAAAGTTCAGCCCTTAGTTTAGTAATATCAAGAAAAAAATACTAAGGTTGAGGCTTTTTACTAAGAAAAAAACTTACGAGAAGATGGCTAACCAGGCGACTTCCGGTTAAAGTTTCAAAAAAGCGTGTCTGCAAAAATCAGCCATTTAATTTTGATTATCTTTTTTCCTTCCAAGTTATGGTTAAAAGAGACTCTGAAGTTAATTGTCACCGAAAAGACTTGCCGTTTATAAGAAATTTTTATGTGATTGTTTTAGGACCGATCAGATAGTGGTCCGACAGCGGTTATAAATTTCTTGGAAGAAGTCTTGAAAATTACGGACAATAGAGCCGCTGCGAAAACTCTTTATTTACCTAACAACACATCTCTTGCCGGTAAATCACAATGCAAAATTGCATCTTTTTCGTCCAAACTGCAATGTTAAGTTTATCTCCTTTGTTAAACTCGTTCAACGTATCACGTCTGTGGCCCGTAGTAATGAAGCGCTAATTAAATCAGGATATAAGCAAGCTTTGTAGTTCCATTCAGTAGTACCAGAAACCCATAAGGGTTGAAACATGTAACGCGCGTTCACAGCTCCCGAATATTCAGTGCGAACTGATTGGTTGAATGCTTCAGTGCGAAGTACCATATTTGGAAACCCCTCGCTCTTGTTGTTCCAAATATGGTACTTAGCAAATCGAATATTCAGAAGCTTGTTTCCCAGCACACAAGGGGCCGTTACACGTTTCAACCCTTATGGGTTTCTGGTAGTACTATAACCCACCTGTTTGGGCTTTAATATTTTCTGAAGAAAAAAGAACTTATCGGTCTCTTTAAAAGCAACCACAACATCTGTCGTGACACTACTTGAGAATCGTTTTGAACCTTTAAGAAATTCGGAATATAATTAAAGCTAATCGTCTAACACAAATTGCAGTCACTCTTCCAGTCTATTTGCAAAGTGTCTGGATAAATTACTTGCAAAAAACGCTTAGCTGGCTTCACTTTTACAGACATGCCCCTTTCCTACAATCCCTTAAAAGTGAGGTAACATTAGAAACTTTAGCCCCAGCGATAAATTGGTCGCAAGTGCGTCGTTGTGAGTTAGATATACACAGGTCGATTAATACCGTACGTGACGAGGTCATTGTAGTATGACTGAGTTGGAATTCAGTTGTTTTCTCGTGCAGATTCGTCTCCTTGATATTGCAGAGAATGATTATGATAAAACTTGTATGAGAACCTCAATGGCATGATTTGTTTACTGAATATTTATTCATACCCAGTGCCCCAGTGTAATGGCTCACGTATTTTGTAAATGATTGATAAGGATGTCCAACACGGTCCGTTTTCGCCGCCAATCCGCTAAATTGCTAGAAGATTACTCACGGGCACTCTTTCCCTTTCTCTATCAGTATTTTCTTTTTGTTGCTTTCTCAAACAGCTCAGATCCATGGTGGCATCCATACTGCATATATATCCAAAGATAGGACAGGGATGGAGTGGGTTATCCTTCCGGCAAGGACTACTGTTTTGGCAACTTGGGAAATAAAATATTTCAACTTTCTTGGAGCCCTTAAGGACTTGGGGGTTTTTTATCGCACCCGTAGCTGTAGATCACATGAAAAAGTAAGTCTTTATGGACTCACACTGAATTGCTGACCCTTAACTCTGGTTTCGGTAATAAGAAGCAACCTAGGCGGTAATCGCCCTGGAGAGCCATTATGCATGCTGTAGGTCATAAGGTAAGTCGTCTCAAGGCCTAGTGCCCGCTCGTACCTGCTGGAGCTTAAATTGGTTACTGCTCTTCTTTCCTGGACAGGATAATAATCACCTGTGCCCATTTATACATCTGGGCGGAGAGTGGCACTGTTAAAGAAAATTGCGTTCCCAAGACGACATGTCAACGCCCTAGTAACTTGGGGCCCGTTTCTTGAAAGTCCCGAAAACTTTTCGGGCCCGAAAAGCCATTTGTGAGACTGCCAAACACTTGTTTTTGGAAAGCCGATCTTTCAACGTGTCTTCAAGGTAACAAAAAGAAATATGACTGTGAAGTTTGACGACTTAATTCCTCTCCGTTCATGAGATACAAAGGGAATTGTGACACCCGAAAATGGCCCGTAAAGTTTCGGGACTTTCGAGAAACAGGCCCCTGCAGGACCGCCCGATCCAGAGTCTAGCCCGCTAACGCGCTATGCCAGTTCCTTTTTGTGTAGAATCCGAATGTAGTGAGGACTTTAATCTGTCCTAAATCAACAAAATGCATCGGGGAAGAAATAAATGGCCAGCACTTTCAAAAGAAAGTGGACACCTTGCCGGCTGCTTTGTTTATTTGCGAAAAAAGAAACTATCTGCGATGTATTAATTAAAGTAATTAAATCAATTCAGTCTGTAACCGAATTTGTTTCATTTGAGTCCATTTGAGTGCTTTTGAAAGGCAGAGTAGCGAAAGTCTGGATTTCACAATTTAGTCTCTTGGAAAATCAAAACCATGAGTATACGGTGCACCTTTTGGAAAGAAGTTGACATATGTGGGGCACGAGATAACAAGCCGTCAGAGCCTGCTGTGACTCTCCCATTAGCGACATTAGATCGAGAAGTTAAGCCCTGCTAGTCAAAGTGGGCGCTGCTGGTAATAAACTGACTGCGTCACACAGAGTTGACAATTTTCCTGAATGGAAGTTAATTCTTAACCAAGCTGGCTTGTCTGGCGTCTCAAAAGATGAATTAACGACCAATTGTGATATGTCCACGTTCCCGCCGAAAATTCACCCGTTTGCGTAAATATTCAGTAAACAAATCATGCCATTGAGGTTCTCATACAAGTTCTATTATATTCATTCTCTGCAATATCAAGGAGACGAATCCGCACGAGAAAACAACTGAATTCCAAGTCAGTCATAGCCAACAAACTACAATGACCTCGTCACGTACGGTATTAATCGACCTGTGTATATCTAACTCACCACGACGCACTTGCGACCAATTTATCGCTGGGGCTAGTTTCTAATGTTACCTCACTTTTAAGGGATTGTAGGAAAGGGGTATGTCTGTAAAAGTGAAGCCAGGTAAGCGTTTTTTGTAAATAGACTACAAGAGTGACTGCAATTTGTGTTAGGCTTAGCTTTAATTATATTCCAAATTTCTTAAAGGTTCAAAACGATTCTCAAGTAGTGCCACGACAGATGTTGTGGTTGCATTTAAAGAGACCGATAAGTTCTTTTTTCTTCAGAAAATATTAAAGCCCAAACAGGTGGGTTATAGTACTACTGAATGGAACTACAAAGCTTGCTTATATCCTGATTTAATTAGCGCTTCATTACTACGGGCCACAGACGTGATACGTTGAACGAGTTTAACAAAGGAGATAAACTTAACATTGCAGTTTGGACGAAAAAGATGCAATTTTGCATTGTGATTTACCGGTAAGAGATGTGTTGCTAGGTAAATAAAGAGTTTTCGCAGCCGCTCTATTGTCCGTAATTTTCAAGACTTCTTCCAAGAAATTTATAACCGCTGTCGGACCACTATCTGATCGGTCCTAAAACAATCACATAAAAATGTCTTATTAACGGCAAGTCTTTTCGGTGACAATTAACTTCAGAGTCTCTTTTAACCATAACTTGGAAGGAAAAAAGATAATCAAAATTAAATGGCTGATTTTTGCAGACACGCTTTTTTGAAACTTTAACCGGAAGTCGCCTGGTTAGCCATCTTCTCGTAAGTTTTTTTC
>BLFO01001694.1:492726-510558 GCA_014634245.1 Montipora cactus
CCTGCGGATAGATGATATGTTACCTCATTCACTGAAAAGAGAGCATACATGCATCCATGTGCTCAGTTATGACGGAAAACACTCTCAAGTAATGGCAGATTATCTTAAGTGGGGAAAATGGATTTACAAGTGAATAACATCCATTTTCATTTGACAGCAACATTAATATTGTTACTTGCAACCCCTTCTGAACTTAACTAACAATTTTGAATTTTCGTAATTGTTGATTATTTGAAACAAAATATCAATGTATTCCACTCGAAAGTATCATGATTTACATGTATAGCTAGCGTCAGAAGTTACTTTGTTCGCATACCTCCAGCTTACTCAGAGGTCCTTTCCATGGGCATCCACGCAGTTTTTTCAAACGGCAGAATACATCACGGTTGAGCATCTCTCGCTTGGTAAAGTTGTCTGGATATAGCTACGATAAGAGGGAGACATGAAGACGGGTATGTGATGAGCAGATAGGAAGGTCTAAAAAAACCATGGACGTTCTGGTACATGTAGTGGTAGACCATATGTAAATGTTCGATTCCAAACAAGAGGTGTGTGGGGAGGTTGGAAGGAGGTACAGTAGGAATAGGTATGTACTGGCATTCTATATTCCTTGCAGATCTTTTTCTATTTCCCTGAATCCTATCATCTGGAAAGCTCATGTTTCCCTTAACTGTCCCTGTAACTAACCCTGTCAGGCCACTTGAGGACAATCAAGCTACATGTCAAATATACATGAATCTGAACCTGAAAATGGATCTGTTAAAAACAGTATTTAAGGGAGTTATCATTGGCAAAGGCAGTGCAGACTAGCTCTTATTCAACCTACACATCAGAATGATAATTTGTGGTTCAACTTTAACAATGTGATTAAGATTCTTGAAGAAAACCAGAAAAGAAATGAAAGAAATATAAAGGGTTTCCCTCTGCCTACTAAAGAGATTTCCAAGGAATTACATATAAAAATTTAAGACCTTCTACAAAACCACCTTTCAAATTATGAAGCAAGAGTTAGTTTTTTCTGTCAGAGATATCAAATCAACACCAAAGAATGAGTTACCTGAGACTCATGCAAACGTTCATTGTCAACAGGACACTTGGGACCAGAATCTCTAAAAGAATGAAAAAAATACTTGGGCCACTGAATAGATAGACCAGGCATAAAGAGTACAATGATGCATTCTTCCTATTTTTTAACTTTAACAAAACAAAAACACATTTGAGAAATGGTTGGAGTGTAGCCCAGGAAACACAAGGAGCACCATTAACAGTAGCCCAAAAGCTCCTCAGTAATGCCAACAGACCACACAGATCGTGGAATTAACCCACTATTGACTGCACAATGACAAACTGGTGAAGTCACTTGGCACAGTGACAGCACAAAGACACAAATAAAGGGCAACCCAAATAAACTTGATGTAATTGTACAGCAAGAACTCTTTAACCAATCTTTTGTTGACCATGTAATGTTCTTCATAAATACAAGAAAGGATAAACAAAACCAAATAGGAGAGAAGAACTTCTGGACCCGGTTGTTCGAAAGCCGATTAACTTAATCCAGGATTAGCGTAAACGTTTGTTTCATGATTTCAACTTTTTGGTTAAGGTTTCTTTTGCTTATTTTTCTTTTTCAAGATCGACATCTACTAATGTAAATTTTATCCGAATATCATATCAGCGTCAAACAGCATTTGGGAGTAGAGAAATAAACTTCTTGGTTACCTTTTAATCTGGGATTAGCGTTAATCGGCTTTTGAACAACCGGGCCCTGTTGTTGTACTTGACATAACAGATTAAAACCACTTTCTTACACTTCTCAAATCCCTTTACCTGCCATATTGTGTCACAAGTATCATGAATGTTTGAAAATAGATGCCCAGACAGCAGAATTTGCACATAATATTTCAGTCAAGATAATATACCAAAACCATGGACTATAGGGATCCATGGTTTCATCAATTTTATAGTCTATGATGCACAAAAGAATAAGCAATGTTCTGTTCGCTATGAGTTTGTGCATCCAAATCGAACACCCTTTTTACGCTGGTGCAACGTATGAATGAATGAATGAATGAATGATTATTTGCCACACAATTAATAGTATTACAAGGACAATCAATAATAATAATAATAAAGTAATTAATAAAAAAGAAGGATGGATGTTACAATAATTGTGGCGAAAAGACCCCAAGAAATCACCGGGCTTATATGCTTGTATGCCTATCATTAATCTAAATAATCTCACGCAATGCTTGTGCGGCATAACTAACTCAGTTTTTTTTAAAGAAACCCTAACAGATTTTTCTTAAAGTTCAGATAACTAGATCAGTTAGTGCGACAAAAATGTGGCTGATAATTGTTGGCTGTTCTAGTACCGTAATTGTGCACTGGGCGGCTACATCGAAGGCAATAACTGATTGTGATGATATAACATGAACTTAGAAATTTGAAATGAATTAATTTTATTTGAAAAATGTCCATGATGTCTAATTTCGCAAATAAAGGAGCAGAATGAGCTCGCTAATCTCTATTTAAATTGGAGACATATGTAGAAGACCAAGTGGAATTACAATACCGGTAAGTGATGTAAGGATTAGCAGATGTCCAAAAATTAGAGTATTTAATGAGATCGCTAAAGGGTTCGGCTGCTGAAGCGGTGAAAGGTTTTGCAGTGGTTCAAGCGAATTACAAGCCAGTTTTGGAAATCCTGAAGGAAAGATTCGGGCATACAAGGCTAATATTTGATGCGCAAGAAAGATCCTTGATCCATTTGCCACGTTTGAGCTCTGATGACGCATGCGTAAATTTTACGATGAAGTGATAGGTGACGTTCGTTCTGTTGAGTCCATGGGTGAAAAGTTTAATTCTGAAACTGTGGCTCCTGTTCTTGTGCCTCTAATAGTCGACAAGCTGCCAAAAAAAGTTGTGGAAAAATGGGAACTAGAGCTTAATGAGGAGAAAGCTAAACAGGACTTCGTGGAAGTGAAAACACTGTTCGCTTTTTTGGAACAATTGATAAGAGCTAAAGAGTCTTCACAGACTCCTTCTCTTGATTCGAAAGCTCCGGCAAAGGAAAATCCTAGAAATCGTGAAAACCGTTTCAAGTTTAACCGGTCACAAAGATCGTCCACCTCTGTATTATGTGCGACAACGCAAGAGGGCATGTGTGTCATTTGCTACAAAACCATGGCTTGAAGTCATGTGTCAGTTTTCTGTCATTGCCTGTGAAAGAAAGATTCAAGAAAGCAACGTCTAAAGGCCTATGTTTCCGATGCTTTGAGTCTGGTCATAGAGCTGAAGTGTGCCAGAAACCTCCATGCAAGCATTGCCAAGGTAGACATCACAGTCTCCTGCATCAGGATTCAGCTCGTCCTCACTTGGGAGAAGTCAAGGTGGAATCAGCCCCTGAATTACCATCGTCGTCTTCAGGTCCTCCTGTGTCATCTTCAGTTGTGACAAATTCTGTTGCAGTGAGCTCAGGTGGAAAGGTGATTCTGCAGACTGTACCAGCTATTTTGTGTGGATTAAATGGGTATTCAAAGATTATGAGATGTTTCTTTGATCCTGGTTCTCAAACATCGTTTGTTGGGCAGAGTGTAACCGATGAGCTTGGTCTTGATGGGAAGAGTGTCAAAATTGCAGTTTCTGGATTTGGTGGAGAGGCCACCACGATCACGTTGCGGAAGAGAACTGCATTTACTGTGGCACCTGTTGACAAATCTGGACAGCCTCAATGCATTGAGGCACTTACTACACCAGTAATATGCCGGCCAGCTGAAGCTGTGAGGTGGACATGACCAAGAATGCACTGTGTCTATGAATGTTCAAATTAGTGTTGAGGAACAATTGAATGAAACACTTAAAAAAGTTCTGGGATTTAGAGTCCATTGGTTTTAGACCGCCTGAAAGTTCATTTGCTACTACGCACGCTGAAGATGTGGTCGCTATGAAGTATCCTTACCATGCAAGGAAGATCGCGTTGCATTGAAAGATAATTACCGGCAAGCGGAAAGTAGGTTGTACAATCTAGAAAAGAAGCTGCTCCATGAGTCAATGAAAGCTACGTCGCACAGAGAAGCGATTAACAAGTATGTTGAGAACGGTGTTGCTGAAGAACTACCTTGTAATGAAATTACACCAACAGATGGTCGTCCTGTGTTCCATCTCCCTCATCATGCGATCATCAGGGACGACAAGCAGACAACCAAGACAATAGTTGTCTTTGATGCATCAGCAAAACATAGCAGTGGTGTCTCTCTGAACAGCTGCTTAGAGCCAGACTTTACTGATTTAGAGTGTAATGTGAAGTGCTAAGTATCTACCCCATATGAACCATGTCAACGTTAGCCCTACTGATGGAAATGGGCCCACACAAGGACAGAGAAAAACTCTGACCAGGGTGGGACCACCCTGGTCAGAGGATTTTCTCTGTCCTTGTGTGGGCCCATTTCCATCAGTAGGGCTAAGTATCTACCCCATATGAACCATGTGAACATAGCCCTACTGATGAAAATGGGCCCACACAAGGACAGAGAAAATCTGTCCTTGTGTGGGCCCATTTCCATCAGTAGAGCTAACGTTGACATGGTCCATATGGGGTAGATACTTAGCACCTCACATTACACTCTAAATCAGTTAAGTCTGTTCAAATAAAAGTGTTACACGGCCAACGTTTGAAAAAACGTAATCCCTCCTTGTGCTTAGAGCCAGGCTTAGCATTACAGCCAGATTTGGTCGGACGTCCTCTGCGTTTTCGAAAGAACTATGTTGGTATCATAGGTGACATAGAGAAGATGTTCTTGCAGATTCGGTTAAAGGAAGAAGACGGATTCACGCCGGTATCTGTGGAGAGATTTGGACCCCAACGCCACACCTAAGATTTACAGAATGACAAGGGTCACATTTGGAGTTGTTTCCAGTCCAGTTTCGGAGTATGCTTGCCAAGTTTGGAGTAGACTAGACTAGACTAGACTTTGTACCTATGTCAAAGGAGCAATCGATTGTCCCATTAGCCGCACTGTTTTTTGGACAGACAATTCTTCAACTTTACACTGGATAAGAGGAGCAGCCTCACAGTGGAGACGATATTTTTTGCTAATCGTGTTATTGAAATTCAGTCGTTGTTGGATCCCAGTGCTTGGAGGCATTGTCCAGAACCGCAGAACCCAGCTGATCTACCTACCCGAGGTTTATTTGCAAGTCCGTTAAGAGAGAGTCAAAGAGCCATTTAAGAACTGTTGCTTGGATCAGAAGATTCGTTAGCAACTCAAGAGTAAAAGAAGAGAAAAGAATTGAGAGCCCTTTAACTGGTTTATAGATACAAAATGCAGAATAATGGTTGATATCTCATGTACAAGAATCAAGTTTTCCTGAAGAAATCACGTCAAGTAAACAGCATTGTCCAGTGGAAGACAGCAATCTGCGCAATTTAAACCCGTTTGTGTGTCCTACTAGTCATTTCCTCCATGACTATTTACCAGAAGAGGAGAAACATCCTATTATCTTGCCTTCTACCCGTCCTGATGTTAAGTTGTTGATTGATGATGTTCACCGTCGTGAACTATATGCAGGAGTTGAACACACTTTGGTTGATCAAAGGGCGATCGACCGTCCGTAAGACACTAAGGAACTGTCTAATTTGTCGCCATTACCAAACAAAGCTCTTTGGTCAGCAGATGGCACAGCTTCCTGAAGACAGAATTCAGCCTGCACCACCGTTCAAAAAACGTGGGTCTAGACTTTGCTGGTCCTTTGTATTTGGAAGAGGGATGTGCAACATTATTTGGTCGGATAATGCAAAAACTTTCAAGGCTGCTAACAAGGAGCTTCAGCGATGCTGGAGAATATTGGAATCAGACCAGACCCAAAGTGCTTTGTCTGAAAGGAAGATTCTATGGAAGTTCATCGTGGAGAAAGCCCCATGGTGGTGTGGGTTTTATGAACGTCTTGTGACGAGTGTCAAGACGCCACTGAAAAAACTATTTGCCAAAGCAATGTTAGATGCCGAGCAATGAACAACCATTTTGGCGGAAATTGAAGCACAGTTGAATAGTCGTCCTTTTACTAACCTTGATGCAGACCCTGATGACTACAGTGTGATTACCCCTGCACAAATTTTGATCGGCAGAAATCTTCAAGCGTGTCCGACTAAAGACACTCGTGTTTCAGAACAGACATCAAGAGCCCTCTGCAAGAGCAAGCCCTCAAGCCCTCCAGTTGCTGTACTCTGAATACTACGATGATTGAGACAGTAAAAGTTTCCAGCTGGTAAAAGATCAGTACCAGGTTTATGACATTGAAGTGGAAAGAAAGAATGTGTTGGACACGTGCAGAAGAGACTTGGTACTGCTTTGCGTAAACTCAAGAGAGAAAAGAAAGGGATGGGCGGCAAAGGGAGATAAACTGACAGCTTAATTGACAAGCTATAAAATTATTATGGTATTGCCATTAGAAGCAACCCTGGCAATCCCTCTTCCCTGAGGAAGGCATGGACACAATTTTTTTTAAAATAGTAAGATTTTGAGTGGAAGACCATTCAGACCAAACGATTTTCCTTATCGTGAGGAGACAATAATCTACTGGCCTACAATGAATACAGTACAGGTCAGAGATAAGCGGCCAACGCACACGCAAAAAGCACGCACAATTTTTGCGTAAACGCGTGTTGAAAAACGCATGCGGACACGTGCATTTGCGCGCATTTGATGCGTGTGTTTCCTTTTGTTATTCACTCGCATGACTGTGTTATCTATGGCATTGTTCTGCACAACAAAAAACAAAACAGAAGGCAATTCCTACGAACACCGCTAAAAGGATGTCTCCGCCGACAGAGAAAGAGCCGATACGTTTTTTCTTTCCGCGTTTTTCGCCGTGTTTTTCGGTGGCGCTCAACAATTTAATCACTGAACGAATGAGAAAAAAAAAATCGGAATTTTCTTATCTCTGGCTCTACAAGTCATAAGCAAATGCTTAGAATGGGAAAACACGTTGTTGTTGGAGTGTTAATTTGTAATGAAATTTTTATTTGGATGCGCCAGACGTAAACAGCGCTTGCGAACGAACTTGAGTCACCGGTATAATGTTTTACTTCAACAAGACACGCGACGTGTCAATTTGTTGTTTTCGCGATTTTGTGACGTGATCTCTGATTATGTAAGACCTAAGAAAGTGCTTGAGACGAGAAGGGTTTTGTTTGAGAAATGAACTCTATCTTGACGAGCCAGACATAAGAAGTGACATCAATGAAACCGTGAGTAAGTGTGACATTTAGTCACTGTACAACCCCTTTGTAAGAAAGCAGACTTGAGACACTGCAAAAGCGGACAAAAGCTGTAATAACTTCTCCAACGCTGGATTACACACCATGTGAAATGTGACGAACCGTGACATTTAGCGAGAGCAATATGGTGGACGGAAAGCGTAATCCCAAAATAGAACTTGGTGCTATCGTAAGTGTTCGTACTTATTCCATCTTGTTCTTGTTGAACAATTTGGGCGAACTATAATCGATTACTTCGATCACTCTCACACAAAAAATGAAGCTCAGTTGACTTAAGAAGCATTACACCGACACGCTTACATCGCTGGAAGATTGCTTTCAAACTGAAAAATTCAACTCATGGACTTCCTGTCCAAGGTAACTGTGCGGTGCACTTTCATTATCCTTTGCGGGCATTTTGTTGATCCTTTGTGCGCCACAACTCAAGATACACCAAGATTTTTTTGGTATAGGGAAGATACAGTGAAGATATCTGTTTACAAACATTGCTTTTGTTATTCAAATGTACCAACCACAGGAACAAAATGCAATGACCGCGTTGTACTTTGCATATACACCGAAATGCCTCGTGTTATTAGTTTCCAATAATTCTCAGGAATAATGTGAAAGAAATGACATTGTTGTTCATGATGAATCGTGTTAAAATGTACTACTGTCACAAATGTCGCAAACAAGCAAATATAAAACTTAATAGCCGAGGTTTCGGCGTCATCGTGACACCATTCACAAGGCACAGTAAATAAATTATTGCAGAGATGTTCTGTACAATTGGCATAAGAAATACCTTTGTACCAATCTAGTCCGTTTGCACGTTGATAAATGCGGATATCATATAATGATGTCTGGGACAGTCGACTCGGTCACAATCGAATTGGTTTGCAATGTTATGATTGATGCACATTGACTTTGTAACCAATTTTTTTGCAAGTCAAATTTTCCAGCATTGAAGCTTTGCACCTATTTTTACCCATCTCTGGCTGTCAAAGCCAGAGAGAAAGAAAATGAGACCTTTTTGACCTTAAATCAAGAAATCAAGTCTTTTAAGTGAAATTCGTGTCTTCTTGGGAATTTTAAAATCTCGTCAACTTAATATTTGAGTGATATTTGAGTGATAAGGCTTATCAGACTAACTTGCGTATTTTCAAAAAGCTAACTTAAAGAAGCTCGAAGGAACATTTAACATCAATTTTATCAACATGTTTTACAGCTGTTTAGGCGGCAAACAGAAAGTTAACGTAAACCACGTGCTAGGACTTTCTTCTCGGTCTTGGTCAAGACCCGGTGAGAATAGTTGAAAATAACATCGTTTGACAAAAATGATACATTGGGGATTCCAAGTTTACGAGTGAGATTATTAAATTTCTTGTCCATCCTTCGTGGATTGAGACCGAGACCGAGAAGAAAGTCCTGGCACGTGGCTTACGTTTCTTTTGGCCACGTAAACATGTTGAGAAGCTAATGACTTAGCCTCACCTTATGGAACGCAAGATGCAACCTCGACAAAACTTGTGACCACAATGGGTTTGCACTGGTTCTCGCAGACCCAAAAGGCAGATAGGGCATTCATATTTACTTTCAAGAGGTGGTTCAAAATACTCGTCGTAGCCTTCAGACCTCAGTTCTCCAGAAGTCGAGGGTTCCAAGGGCTCGCTTCTCCCAGTGAAACTTACAGCGCTTGGCTCAAGAGTCTCACGCAGAAAAAGTGATCTCTCCTCTCCGCCAAACGAACGAGTCATAGTTTTCCAGCGTATTGGTGGCGCGGGGCACCGTTCAACTTTTCAACCCGTGCGGACTTCTTCTATTCACTCATCGGTTTTTTTAATCTCACAATCTGATTGGCGCATTTTCCGTTGTCGATGAGAGTCTGTCTAGACAGATTGTAAGCCTCATGCTGGCGCCGTTTTGTCACCAAGCCAATCAGGAACGTCCAGTTTGGGCCCGATAGACAACGCTTGAGTGCTCTCACGATAAAGGCGCAACCTGACAACGTAACATCGTAAACACCTGACAACGAAAAACTTCGCTGAACCACTTTCGTTTTGTGAAATGACGTCACGGCACGCATCAACGATTTACCGCGGCCATTTGTTTAGCTCGTGATTTCGAAAAATGTGTTACGTTTGATTTGGGTGTTCTCATACTTTAATCGACATGGTACAGCTTTCTTAAAATATGAATTAACCATTTGCGATAGTACTTGTTAGGATCAAGGTTTAAAAAAGTCTTATAGAGGGTTTAAAAATAGCTACTGCCATGCAGCTACAACGTCGGGAGTATCGGTTTCGGGCCGGTTACCGTTTCGGGCAACTCGCGGGGTGATAACATCATGTCACGATGATTTTGCAAATAATACATTGAACTTAATGTGTGCCGAGGTTCAAATGACCAGTGTGGTGTGGTTCTTCTCATCAATCCCTTTAAAGACAGCAGAACCAAAAGCTGCCTAACGTGAACGAAATAGAAATATACAACGTTTGACAATGGCACCAGTGGTCTTCAGTGGTAAGTTTTGCACTCTACTACTTTTTCCGCATATAAGCAAACCTTTTACGTATTTTTTGGTATAATTAACAGTCACCAAACATTATTACATTAGGTCTGAAACCTAATGTACTTGCGACGTCAGCGGGGGAAGCCAATTTCTTGGCTTTCGAAGTCCTCGTGCGATCAGCTGGGTTTCATCTGAAGTTTCTGGCCTTGAATCTCTTTAATTTTACCATCAGGCACAGAAATCATTTAAAATGACGACAAAATGTCATCAAGCAATACAGATCCAGAAAATTCCTTCGAGTCCGAGGACTCTGATGTCTGTTCTCTCTCGGAGTACGACATCGCATTTGAAGATGGTGATTTGAAAGACATGCGGGCGACGCCAAGTAAAAGCGAAGAAAGTGTGGATGACTGGATAAAAGCGTATGAGAAGGAGCAAGAAGAAAATGCAAAACTCGAGCGCATGTTGGAGGATAGACTAAACAAGAGTGGATTCATGGTGAGTCACCAAGATCATACATACATAGCTTTATTTGTTAACGCAGGTTGCCTATCTAATTACAACATTAAAAATACAAGTAAATCTTGTCCACAAATAGTTACATAAGAAGCAGAGTACATGTATGTCTTTTGCGTATGAGTGCAATTAAAATAAGTAGAAAATAAAGTAAAATCAGAAATACTAAAAGTCCTCGTTCTTGTTTAATTTGTACTCAAACAAATTGATTCTTTATCGAAGCTTAATATACCAGTAGGGAGTATCAAGTATTTATGAGTCAATGAGTGAGTCAAGAGTCATTGAGTTAGTGCAGTTACCCTAACCCATAAAATGAAAGCTAAAATTTCAGAGAGTGCTTAGGCTTAATCACTGAAACGAGGGCTTAGGCTTAATCGATAAATTATTGCTGTATTGACTGTGAGTCTCATTGACTCACGACTCATTGACTCATTTGACTCATAAAACATCCGTTCTCACCAGTTGGGCGGGGTCTTTTTTTATTTTGCTTTGGTAGGATATTCCAAACAGTACGCCCTCTACAGGATAAAGATGTTCTTCCTATACACCCTTTTAATAAGTCTAATATATGCCGTTTTCCGCTAATGACGTCGAACTCATGCTTACAAATTTTATTCAGAAATGTACAAAGGCCTAAAACTTTTCCGATTTCTTTTCCTTTTTTAAGCCTTTGTACATTTCTGAATGAAATTTGAAAGCACGAGTTCGACGTCATTAGCGGAAAACGGCATATATTAGACTTATTAAAAGGGTGTATAGAGTAATTGTACTTTGGTACATTAAATCCTTCTGCTCTTCTTAGGGCGGATTTACACGGCACAAGCTTACGACAGGGTTACAACTCTTTTGCAATTGTCATGTACATCAGAGAAAATGTCGCAGCATTTTAAAATGTGTTTTATGTCGTAGACCTATCGTAAGCTTTGTCGCATGCGCCAAAATCGCACCATATAAATTGGCCCTTAGATGGTAATGTCGTGGCTCAGTTTTATAGAATAGTTCACAGATAGATTTTGGTGCTAAGCCATAATAAACTGAGTACATATAAGTGAAGTTAACTTAAGTTTGTAAACTTTCATTAAGGGCTGCCAGCGAATGTAATTAAAGTCTCCAAATTGACAGCAGCAAGGCGGTATATAATTTTTGCAGCTCTTAAGTGGATCTGTTCAACATTATGCAGCAATGCGGTTCCCCAGACCAGTATGCCATATGTGGCACTGGGGACAATGCTCTGAAAATAAATGGCTTCCAGGACCTTCTTGGGGGGTACCCTCAACCGTTTTAGATATTAAATTTTAACTTTTTGACGGAAGATCTTACAGACGGCTGTGATTTGAGGCTGCCATGATAGTTTAGAATCGATGACTACCCCTAGGCATGTACATGTACTTTTGTTAACATAACGTAGGGTCTTGTTACCAAGTGAAACAGGTTTCAGAGGGCCAATAAGACTGTTTCTGTTGATTACCATGACTTCTGATTTCCCACTATGAATAGTTAACCTATTGTTTCTACACCAGTTGTGTACGTCCCCCAGTATGCGATTTAGACCATCGCACACTGCATCAACTGAGGAGCCTATGTAAAAGAGTGTTGTATCATTTTCATACATATCTATATCCCCTACTTTAATCTGATCTGGTGGGTTGTTTACATAGAAAGAGAATAGCCTTGGACCTAGGAGAGATCCTTGTAGGATCCCACACTTTGTGGTCTTTAAGGTACAGTAGTCTCTTATCCACTGAAGGGCAGAGCCACTCGTGCCCAAGGCTTTTAGCTTTAGATCGAGTATTGAGTGGGAGACACAAACAAATGCTTTTTTTAGAGTCAATAAACAGGACACCCACTACATTTCCATTATCAAACGCAATTTTACACCTCCCCTTTAAGTATGTCAGCAGTCCTTCAGTAGATTTTCATTGCAAAGGCCACATTCATTGGTAAAGTTATCGATATTTCGGCATACAGTTGCCTCCAATATTTTTGCTTGGAATGCTTAGCATTTGAAGTGGTCTATATTTGCTTTTATCTGTAGAGTCGCCTTTCTTAATCAAAGGGAACCCATGGCCAAACTCGTGGATTAAGTAATCTAGAGATGTAACATGTTGGTGAACTTGCAATTATTGGTCAATTGTAAAGGCTATTAAAACAAGCTGGGTTCATAGCGTGCAGTCGCTCTCATCTCATTTGGTGTATAGGCTTTGTACATATTACAAAGACATACAGTATGTCCAGAATAGCTAGCTTGGCAAAGTGGCAGGTGAACACGGTGTGGTATAGGCAAAGGAGTCTAAAGTCATAGTGGACTGTACCCCTTTCCCACACACACACAGACACACAAGTTTGTGTTTGTCACATGGTGAGAAGATTACTGGGAAAATTTGCATGTATTCAAGAAGTTTTTTTCTTCCCATATGAGATTACAGACCTTTGTCATTGCATTCCACTCAATGCTGTAGGTAAGGTTTCTGGACAGTACTTGCTTTTTGAAATTGTCTATTTCATAGATTGCATTGTTGTCAGAGTGGCATAATCATGTTTCAACAAAGATATTGACATTAGCAGCTTGAACATTGTAATCACACTTAATATCATCAAAATGAAGGCGAAGAGATTTTACATTGTGAAACAATACTTTAATTCTAGAAGTTTGATCATTGTTGTATAAGCATGGTATACAAGGTGCTAAAGGTTTTTCTCTCAACCTAGACATCTCTTGTTTAACCTTCTCGCTTACACAGATTTTTTTTCATTTAAGTTGCGTATGTGTAATGTTGAACTATTTCTTACTCTACTCAGGGCAACGTAATGCATATGTTCTCTGCTGGATGATGGTACATCAGGTACTGCTTCATCAAGTGTGTCACCTTGGCAACGGTGGATAGTTTTTGCTGCTGCTTGCCGCAAAGGATATTGTCTTCGTAGCACTTGAGACTGGTGTTGCTTAGAAATTTTAAACTGCCTGGTTATTTCTAAAATTGGTGTCCAAGTTTTGTCTTCATTATTTGTAAGTAAATGAGCATGTTCTTTATGGTGGCTCTTGTCAATATTGGTTAGTGGAAAGGACACCCAGATTATACTTGGTCTATTAGAATTGACAATCCTGTAATCTATTTTTTCTATGATACACTCAGCACCATTTGTCATACCATCAGTAACATTTACATTGGCAGTTAAATCATATTTCGCTCCTACAGCAATTAATACAACATTGTATTGATTGGGTAATTTTCCTGACCAGGTTTGATTTTGAGGATTCTTTCTTTTAGCACTTCAATGTCATTTTGGGTATGGTTTGCCTCCCTGAATCTATTTGATAATTCTGCAAATTCCTTGTCATCTCTCTGTCTCATAATTTCAGTGAGCTCAAATAAGGTGAAATATTCACTCCATATATTGGTTGCTAAATCACCGTAACCATGATTGGTATTATCAAATATCCAATTATCAAAGACTGGCTTTAATTGAAACAAGTCTCCAAGTGCAATTACACTTAGGGCTCCAAATGGTTTGTTAGTTCCCATTATTTGCTGCAGTCTTAAATTAATAAAGTTGAACATTCCACTACCTACCATCGATATTTCATCAATGAAAATAACTTGCAGTCTTCTTAACTGTGCTCTAATAGTATTAAGGCGGTCAGCAACAAGAGTGCAATATTGAAATCCTCTATTTGCCGGTATTTTAAAAGCTGAATGAAGCGTGTTTCCCTTGATATTAAAATGCTGCTTTGCCAGTAGGTGCAACTTTTAGTACTTTAACTTCATCAGGATTTTCTCCTGGGACACTATTTAAATACCTTGTGAGTGTTTCATACAGGGCATTAGTTACAGTGCTTTTACCAACTCCAGCTCCTCCACTTAAAAACAATGTGAGTGGGTCATCTTTAGTTTTGATTGAATGCAAAACATGGTAAAAGATTTCTTTCTGTTTTATGTTCAGTGAACGAACAAGTTGTCTATAATCACTATCATGCAGACGATTTTGTACCAGGTCTTCTTGATCATTATGCCTTGGTAAAATACCCATGTCATCAAATAGATCATACTGACTGTGTTGTTTGTTGGTTCCTGGGTCAAAACATCCAAATAATTCACTTGGTTTTCTTTTGGCTGTAGCATCTTGTTCATTAACTAAAGGTGTTGTGTATTAGGAGCTACAGGTTTACTAGAAGTATTGTCACTCTCATTCAAATCCTCAATGGCTTTCTCAAGAATATCAGAGTGGCACTCATATTGCTCTTTGTTGCTGTTGATAGTTGATTCTAACTGTTGATATCTCTCTTGGTATGTCTGTTCATTTCTCCAAGGTGTATAAAGCATGAGTTGTTCTCTGTAATAATTTTCAGGATCTTTTTCTTTGTTAAACCTTACAGATCTTACTATCTTTGCTCTTTTCCTTTTGACAAGCTTCATGCCTCCTTTTAATTTGTATTCTGTTGTGTCGATCATCAGTTTGATTGTCTTCAGCAGATGGGTCATCCTCAACATTGTCATTAAGCTGAGTTTCAAGCAAAAAATCATCAGATGTTTCTGATGTACTACAATTGGTGCTGTCATCTGAATCTTTGTCTTTAACACAATTGAACCATGCAACAAAATTAGCAAGACACAATTCTTCTAACTTATGAGGTCTCCTTTGATTCCTTTTAATTATGTTATCTGATTCTATATCTGTTGACTTGTCAGGCAATTCTTTAATTTTGTCAAGTGCTTTCAACAAAAATGTTCTTTCATCTGGATGTGAAGTGTTGATAAATTGAAATTCTCTTGTTGATCTCCTCAGAGGCATCTGCAAAACTAAATGAACTGCTTCTTGAGCACTTATTTCAACTGAATTAAGAAATTTATTTCCAATATGCCTCACTCTATTAACAATATCTTCATTGCCAGCTTTTGCCTCTTTTGCTAAAACAAACTGCAAATCCATGTTGGCTCTCCAAGCCTTTAAAAGGTTAGTGTTGTAATTGTTTATTCTGATTTCTGATGGAGACCTTTTAAGTAGCAATGTAGGACGCTTCAAGGAGTACCTAATGTCCTCTATAATATTATATTGACCTTCTGTTAATTCTAATTTTTCCAGAAATGCCTCAAATGTTGTATTTTCAGCATATTTTATCTCATCAAGAATACTTTTTATCTTATCCCAGTGTTTGTTTATTTCATTTAGCTCATGTTCAACAAAATAGCTTTCCCTTAGAGGCTCAAGAATCATTGACTTTGGCATAGGGGGTAGAGGGAAATTAAATCTGAATATTTTATGTCCACCTTTCGTACAGGTTTTTGCATGTCTGTGTGTTTGTAGATTTACAAGTTCTTTCATTTTTTCTGACTGATCATTTTTGCATGTTATATACTTATCTAGAAACTGTATAATTGTATCATTACTATAGCTTTCTCATACTGTGGTGCATCTTTCACCCAAAATAAGGCGTGAACATGTGGTGATCCTCTTTGCTGAAATTCGACTCTGTAGAAAAAGTCTATTTCGCCAATAGGCTGTGGATTACTTTTCAAGACATCTGTAATAAACAATTGAACCATGTGTTCAAAGTTTCTAGCACATGTAACAGGGTCCTTCTGAATAAGGTCTGACTTTTGTGACCATGTCATATTCTCAATTTCATCATCAGTATAGTCTTTCTTGTCTACAAGTCTACCCAAAGTTTTCAACAGATGTCCCCACCTTGTTTCTGCAGTCGAGAATGAAGAAAACCATGTAGGATTACCCAACTGACGAATCGTAGCAAACAAGTCTTTCTTGCATCTTTCAAAGTATGGTGGTGATCCTCTGAGATTCTTTAATACTCTAAACCCTTTGTCAACTTGAATTAGTTTATTTACATAATCATCTGATTTTAGATCACCAGCAGTATATTTCTTGCCCTTGGTTTTGCACTTTCTTAAAGAGATACTTGCACTATTTTGAATTTGCTTAATTTGTAGTTTCTTTAATTTGTAAAAGATATTAGGTACTGATTGGCCAACTCTTCTATCTTGACTTCTCAGTTCCCATTTGCACTCTGAACTGTAATGCACAGGTATTGTCCTTTCCTTGTTGTCAGCTCTGGTTTGTCCACAGTAAATTGTAGGAAATTATAGGAATTCAGATTCTTTGTCCATAAATATACCTAAAGGTCTGTTTCCTTCACCTGGTGCAAAACTAATGATCTTTTCAACACTTTCAGTCATATCTGGTTCTTGTAATAAAGTGTCTGTAACACCTTATGGGCAGTCCTCTACTTCGCTCCATGCATCGTCGTCATCATCATTGTTTTTAGAATCCATAATAGGTTCACTGGTTAAATGCTTAGTGTTATTATCAGGTTCTACAGGTTCATCACTGGAATGAAGTACATCTGTTTCACTTGTTTGATTAGTACTAGTACTGGAATTTAGAAACTGTTACCAATCATCACGTTCACTTAAAGATGTGCTATTGACAGTGTTGAGCCAGTTATCTTGGACCTCTATATGCTCTTTTTGAAACAGTTCACTTGTTTCAACGAGGTGTTTTGCTGCTTCCAACACTTTTCTTCGTCGTGGTGCTTGTAACTTAATTTTCTTTTCAATTTGGTAGGAATGGTGAGTGGTTCATTTATAGGTCTTGGTAGAGTGTTTACAACTGAATTCACATCAGCTGGTACATTAACAACATTGCCATGAATAGATACTGTAACTGTCCATCTCTAGGGAGTTCACGTATTTGCATGAATGGAATACTTGGGGATATTAATCTTTCTTGTAAAGGTGTCAAGTTTAGGCATTCTGGTTTCACAGGAAAAGTCATTTTGTTAGCCTTAGAACAGACTGGTAACTTCCCATCACTTAGGTTTGAATGGCAGGTTGAGCAAACCCATTCCATATAATATTGTCTACACTAGTTTTACCAGTTATACATTCATCAAGTAGATGTTTTGTGCACTTGGTGTATTTATTAGCATCACACTTTGTAACTGATGATCGATACCACAGCTGATCACAGAAGGTACCGGTACATACATGTATACATGTATATTTAGGGCCACACTTAATGCTATCATGAAAAGACTGAATCACCTTTGCTATTATTCATTTCATGTGTTCGATTTGCCATGGTACAATATTGTTTTTTCCTAGCTGGCTATAATAGCTATTGGTGATTTGTGTGTAGCTGTGTACTATGAAATCTCTTTCTATTTTGTGCATTTTTGTTCAGCTCTCTGACATGCTCAAGGTTGTTTTCTTTTCTTTTCAAAAATGCCTTCCTATTCAGATCCCTCACATGGTTGAGATTTGATTCTTTTTGTTTCTTAAATGCCTTCCTATTCAGATTTCTTATGTGAGTGGGATTTGATTCTTTTTGTTTCTTAAATGCCGGTCTTAGAGATTCTCTTGTTTTTTCAATCCATGCTGACCTTTTATCCTGTTTAGCTTTATTCTCTTTATCTTTGAACTCTTTATTTGCTCTCTTTTTTCTGATCCATTCTCTCTTGCGAGCTCTTCTGTCTTCTTTAGATAAAGTATTTACCACTGCTACTGTTTCATTTCCAATTACCTGTGGACATTGG
>BLFO01001694.1:524455-526955 GCA_014634245.1 Montipora cactus
TATAGCCAGCCAGGAAAAACGTTTTTCATGTCTCAGTGAGCCAGAAGCGGTTTGTGTCAAAGACCAGCCAGCTCACTCTTGAAATTTTTTTTCAGCCAGCCAGCTCGAAAACAGCCTGCAGAGCGGCTTTTTTGTGGAGCGGTTTCGTTGGGTACTCCTGTTTCCAAACGAAGCACGCTATTGAGCTTTAAAATTGCAAATGGATACAAATTTACCGCCTTTTATGCCTGATGAGGATAAAAACTTTCGTGGCTCCTTAGTTTTGGATTTTAGAAAAAGATGACGTCACGTGAAAACGATCTATAAACCTGCAGAATGAGGCAACATACGCAAGGTCAAACAAAGACTTATACAGTATGAAAATTATGTACCTTGAAGCAATTTCCTTGTAAAGATAATTAAAATAAATGTTAAACCACGAGTAAATTCTGTAAATTTGAAGCACAATAGTCGGTACGATGGATTTCCTAAAGTCAAGTTTTCCATAATTATGTCAAACAGCATTTTCAGTGACTGAAGGAAGGAATAGAGGCCGGTTTCTCAATTTAATTTTCCAGACCCATATTTCTGAATAGCCTAGTGCTTACCTGCTACTTTTTTCTATTTCTTCCCCCGTCTCCGTTAGCTTTCGTTTCAGTTTCTGTCGCAGTTTCTGTCCTCATACTCTGTCTGACCACAGGCGCCCCAAGCTCACAACGAGATTTTGCAATGCATAACTTATGTAGCAAAAGAGAGTTTAATGGTAAGAAGAGTTAAAAATTAAGTTAAGTTGAAAAACTGAACGTCTTTCTCTCGCAAAAAACTTTCCCTACCTCAAATATGTTGTCCACTTTT
Source organism: Montipora cactus (assembly GCA_014634245.1). Classification (NCBI taxonomy): domain Eukaryota; kingdom Metazoa; phylum Cnidaria; class Anthozoa; order Scleractinia; family Acroporidae; genus Montipora; species Montipora cactus. Next base: position 525,290 of record BLFO01001694.1, read on the forward strand.
GTTTTGCGTCAATTCATTAGCCATTGCTGATATAGTGAAATCAGAACTCGTTTATACACTCTCAAGCGCAGCTTGAGAGTGTATAAACTTGACTTAATTTTTAACTCTTTTCACCATTAAACTCTCTTACCACATAATAGTTATGCATTGCAAAATCGCGTTGTGAGCTTGGGCGCCTGTGGTCTGACTGTCACCTTTACCTTCTGTATCTTCATCTCCATCCAACTCGGCATATTCTTAATCACTGTGTGGCACTTCTTAATCCGCAGTCTCAGTGGCTTCTTCGCCAGCCATTCGCTTCTCAAAGACTTTTGCTGGTTGAAACAAAAGTATGCTCATTATTATTTCAAATTAGTTCTTATCGTTTCCAGTTAATAAAGCGGACGTGTAAATTTCACCTAAATACACACCTTGGCCTCGAGTCTTTCTCAGATCCTTTCTTCTCTCCCTCAATCTGCTTTGCAATGATTTCACCTGATTTCTTAGCTTTCTGTTTTCCCATTTGAAGGCACTACAGCTTGTACAGCTGGAACCATTGTTATCATCTGGAGTCTCAGTCCGTTCATCGCTAGCCTGCGTAGCGAGTGTTCCTGTTGGAAAGAAGACCTCTCAACGATTTTGCGCAAACTGGCCGTGCGAAAGTTGGGGCAAGAGAATGAGGGAACGCTTGCAAGAAGACCCCTTAATTTTGAAAAACGCCCACCTTTTCTTGACACCAGCTGATTGACGTCTTATTAACAAATTAGCCAATAGCAGATAACCTTGTTGACACATGTTGACTTCCGTCAAAATAAAGCGAGGCACCGAGAATTCGTTGAAACCATCGAAAACAACAGCCAATTTTCAGAACGTGAACGCAATCCGTGCGCTCGTATGAACATGACTCATAAAGACATAGGCAGCCCAAGCTCGCGTCACTACAGACAGCCGTTGAGAATTTAAACGCCTATAAGACTTTGTATGGGAAATCAAATACCGTCGATTATAAAGCCTAAAAAAATGCTCAATTTAACTTTCATTCAATAAAATGAATAAAAATGACTTACCTCTGGTGTATTCTTGTGCCTTTTGGAGCTTATTACACCGTTTCGGGAATTCTGTGTTTTCAGTGTTTTCAATGTTCTAAGACGAAGTCATTACAAAAAATTAGAAAGTCCTAACTGGAGTCCTGGCTCGAGTCCTGGCTCGAGTCCTAGCTCGAAGTCCTGGCTCGAATCCTGGCTTTGATGTTAGTTTATCTCGCTCGATTCATGATATAGGACTCAAGCTTACGTTGGGCAAGGTAAGCGGAGAATTTGACGAACACAATATGGTTTATTTCTTTGATCCAGAAACAGATATGTACGGTGATAGTTCGCAGGCGTTTTATTGATTCATCCTGCGTAAATATGGAGTATCTTCTACAAGCGAACGAAGAACTTATTCGAGGATACCTAAACTTCGAGCCAGGATTCGAGTAGGATCCGAGCCAGGACTCGAGCTAGGATCCGAGCCAGGATTCCAGCCAGGATTCGAGCTAAGATGAGCTTTCTCCGCTATTTATTCTCGAATCTTTCGGTCAGGTTATGTCTCGAATCTGTTAGGTTAGGTCTATTTGCGTTGGTTCTAGTCTAGTTAAGTCTAGTTAGGGTTAGGGTAGGTCTTGGTTAGGTTAGGTTAGGTCTCG
>BLFO01001694.1:529455-539658 GCA_014634245.1 Montipora cactus
GTAGCTTGATGTAGCTAATATCTCCGAGCATTTACCATCCCAACTATGATACCCCACAGACAGACCACAATACCAGGAACTACATGCCCTACTCTTTGCGACAACTGTGTGGGTTCTTTTACATCCCACAGGATTATAAACATTGAAGGGTTGTGACGGAGCCAACGGTTTATGGTCCTTATCCTTATTTACAGATGTAATTACAAAGGCAACACTTTCTCCTCAGTTATTTAAAGACCCTGAGTGTTGGTCCGGCCGGAGCTGAACTCACGACCTCCCGCGTGACAGCCCGGTGCCCAACCAACTGAGCCACGGGTGCGCATTTGATGCGATAAAGCTGAGAACAGACTGAAATAACTTTTCTGCTCTTTTCTGGTCTAAGAGAAATCCTCATTAAAACAGAGTCAAGTACAAAGCCCCAAAAAATCAATTTTTGAGTACAGACTTGGTGGGATGGACAATAAAACCCAGGGAAAGGAACATGCGTACTGAAGCAATAACATTTGCCACGCAGTCACCATAGTCTGTCCCTTGCAAAAATGAGTCATCGATGTAAGGGAAAGAGAGGTGTCACTGTTTATGAATTACATAATAAACTGGCTCGAGCAGTTTAGTAAACTTCCGAGGACAAAAAGAGAGACCGTTGGGAAAACATGTGAATTTGAAGAGGGTGTGGCCCCTTTTGAATTTCAAGTACTTTTTATGTTCCTTTGCAATGGGAACTGAATAGTAGGCCTCTTTGAGGTCAATAGAGGCCATATAGCAGCTGGGTCTCATGAGGCGAATAGCACTCTCAAGCGTGTCCATCTTAAAATGATTGTATTCCACATATTTGTTCAAGTTCTTTAGATTTAAAATCATTCTATAGATCCCATCTTTTTTGGGGCGAACAAAGATTGGGGAATAAATTTCCCTGGTTCGGGAGTTGTTATAGCAATCACACCCTTTTCTAGTAATGTATGGATTTCTGAGTCGATAATCGATCTCTCCTTGTCATTAAAGATAGCCCCTTTAGGGCGTGTAGATTGAACAGGCTTTGACCAAAACTTAATGTTGGCCTGAAACCGTATGGAGGATCTCCGTATCACAAGTAATTTGTCTCCAGGAGTGTAAAAAGGCGGCTCGTCTGCCAGCCTTAAAAGCATTGGCCTGTCTGGCGAGAAATTAACTCAATAAAGGAAGAAATGCATGGAATTCATTTACCTGCAAGTTTTCAAGGCGTGAGCTCATTTCAGCTATTTCCTCTCGGTCCCTTTGGGCGGTTTTTTCTTGTACAAGAAGTTGTACTGAGCTGGCTTTTGGTGCTTCCATTTGGAAGTGTTCGAGTAGCCCCGCGACAAAAAAGGCTTATCACGGTCTGTGCGTTAGCGCTTAGTGGTTTGGTTAAGAGATTGGCTAGATTTAGTGGCCGTATGCACAAGACGATTCGAAGCACGAATTGCATTTAGTTGTGCTTGGAGATCATCTTCAAATAAGAATGAAGTCACCGGTATCTGTGATAAACAGAAAAGGTCATAATTAGCATGCACCTGTAGGGCCAAAGCGTCAGTTTGTAAGCCCAGGTGGCCGTTCATGTCCTCGTGGGAAATTTTCCCGCCATTCGTATTTATGACGCGAATGTTCATCAGCTTATCAGCACGTTGTACCAAAATTGCGCCAACTTTAACGAGGATTCTCTGTACCGAGGCAAAGCGTAAATCACTGCGCCTTCGTTGGCTGGAAAGTCTTGCCCATATTTCTTGGTTAACTCTGGGTACAAGAACTTTGTCTCAGTTCGCAGGTCGCTCGTATTTTCCCATTCGGTCATTGAGCTTAGAATCTGAGAATTTTGCCGCCCATCGCTTGTTGACGATGTCCGCGAGTTTTGTCGATATGGGAGAAGTGGTTTTCTCCTCTTGCTCAAATTCATGAGCTATCTCATCAAGGAATTTATCCTCCCTGGTTTGTGAGTTAGGCGGCTTGACGACATTGCTTTCATCACTGTTAAGATTTCACGAATATCCTCGTCGCTATGGGAGAGTTGTGAGCCAGTGGACAGCGACAAATTTCGGCTCTTTGCTTCAGGGTTTGACGGTTGGCGAGTGTCTCGCTTTTTACCCTGTTGGGCGGTGAAGCTTGCGAGAGTCTCGCTTAGAGTTGAAAATGATTTCGTATGTGAACGATGTTGTCATTGAAAGAGGTTAGCATGTTATGCAATGAGTCATTGCCCTGACTAGGTTGCGTTATTTCCTCCCGTAAAATTTTTTCTACGTCATCTTTAAAAAGGGTTTGATTGTCCTCAGAAGAGCGAAAAGGTTCTCCGTGGACATTTTCTTCGTTGAAACGACAATGATCACTTCTACGTGTGTACACAATGAAAGCTCGCACACAAGTGAACACTTGCGCTTCGCGCGCATATCTCCCGTGACTCCTGCGACATTGACCAATGAGGAAATTAGGCTTTTGTCTTGCTTTTTTGAAGGTTCGACAAAAGCGGTGCTGGACATTGCAGAAAGGCAAGATTTCCTGCAGCATAGACAACGCACAACTCGACTGAAAAGAGATTCGTACAAGAAAGCGCGCAGAAAAAAATATCTGGACACGACTTTGGTCACGCCACGTGGCGAATGGGAATCGCGTGAATTTTGCTTATTCTAAGGGTTATTTACATGAGACCAGGACCAATTCAGACCGGTTTCAGTGAACTTGTACCGGTACAAAATTTTTGCAGCGTTTACATGAAGCCGGAATGAAATTATATGCTTCTTCTAATAAATATATGGCCGATCCAAAAGCTTACAGGCTTGAAACTTCTCGACCCGGTCTGAAATTTGTCGTCATTTATATGAGAACTGTACGAAGTCCGACCGGTACGAGAATTTCTCGTCTCGGTCCAGCAACCAAGACGAAGTCAGACCGGTCTGAGTTCATTGTCCGGCCGGTCTCATGTAAACACATACGAAGAAATGTATGGAGGCCGGTACGAACTCATACCGGTCTGAGTTCGTCCCGGTCTCGTGTAATTACCCCCTAAAACTTCATTCATGTACAATACATCTGGGTCATTATGCACCTTAATTGGCCCGTACGGCCCCGCGTGTGCTTTTATTATAAAACTATTGGGAGAATGCCCTTTTTGAGGGCGGTACGCATTAGGGAGAGCAGGGACCCGTTTCTCGAAAATCTCGAAAACTTTTCGGGCCCGAACCTAGCCATTTGTGAACCTGCCAACCGCTTTTTCAGGAAAACCGATTCAGTTAAAGATATTTTCAAGGTGACAAAAAGCAAACTGACTGTGAAGTTTGACGACTTAAATCCTCTCCGTTCTTGAGATACAGAAGGAATTGTGACACCCAAAAATGGCCCCTAACTTTTCGGGACTTTCGAGAAACGGGCCCAGGAACACATACTGCTCCGCGCGATGCATTTTTAGATGATTTCGTCACTTTTTAAAATCCAAGTAATTTACAGCCAGAAAAGCAAATGCGAACAACATGTTAGATACATTTTCTGTGCAAATTTTTGTTACTTGTTTTGTCCAAACTTCATACTCTAAGTCTTCATGAATAGTGTAAAGAGCCCATATGATAAAATGCTTATTGATTGAGTTTAGGTCGGGCCGGAAAGGGAAAATATTTGGCCCTCGGTCATGCAGCACGGAACTCGCTGCGCTCGGTCCGTACGCCGTGACTTCGAGCCAAATATTTTTCCGTCCGGCCCTCCCACTCAGTCAATAAGTACATATCATAGTACTTGGCACACACGTCACAAGGTGTCTCCTTATTAATAATCATATTTTACTTTTTGGTTTGAGTTCTAGTTAAGGTCATAGTTGGAGGGTCACTTTGTGACGCCTATAACAAGTCACGTGAATGTGTTGGACAGCCCTCTCTTAGCTTACTTGTCTTGTTTGAATAGTTGCTCGATATCTGCACCCAGTTGTCCAAAAGGTGGATGACGCTATCCACTGGATCAATCAGTATCCATTGGATAGCGCAATCGGTTTCGCTATGACTTACTGCACTGGACAGTGGTTTATCCCGTGGATAGCGCAATCCATCGTTTGAACAACTGGGGCCTGGGGCCCGTTTCTCGAAAGCGCCGAAACCTTTGGGTCCTTTTTCGGCTGTCATAATTCCTTTTGTCAACAAACTTCAGTATCGTTTTGCTTTTTGTTATATTGAAAACATGTTCCAAGATCATCTCATGAACAAAACCGAAGGCAGTTTCATAAATGGCTTTTCAGGTTCGTAAAGTTATCGGGACTTTTTCGAAACGGGCCCCTGGAGCTTAAAGGCAAGAAATAAATCAAAACACAGAAAAGCGTTACCCTTCATAGCTTCGTCAGAGTGACGGATCCTTTAGGGTTAGGGTTAGAGACCTTTCACACATAAGCCGCCCGTCCTGACTTAATGACAAGCTTCAGGTTTCCCACAAACGTGACGTTTTATCTCTCTTTTACACTGGTCTCTTTTCCGTGATACTAGCGAAAGCTCTTGCACTGTCGAGGGGACAACCTGTCTTTACTCTGTTTGTTGAGATGGAGGACAAGGACAACGACGACGGCTGCGAGAACGTTGTCTAAAAATAATATTCCATTATTGTAATAATTTTGTCATTACCCCAAGTCGCCCGGCATGGAAACAGTGTGTCAACATTCCAAGGGTAAAATTCTTGAGAAAGGTTTCGACATTTCAGAACTGAAAATTTATCGTCAGGTGCGCGCGTACTCCACATAACTTCAAATTTGGTAATTCCACTTCGTTGTCAGGGAGATAACGGCATAGAAATGTATACAATTGTTAAAAAAAAAGACGCACGTGCAGGGCATGCAATGCTTTTGTTTTTGCTCGTCAGACCTATAGAGCGTTTTCACATGACGTCACGGCTGCCATGTTGGTGTTCCAAAACAAAGAATGGCGGCCATGATGGTGTACCAAACTAATCCTCTGGGAATTGAACTCTATTTTTATGAAAATACCTTCTTTTGTTTCAGTAATCCACTATGGCTGCTGGTCACGTGAGTGAAAACGCTCCATTGTTTTGTGGGATTCTGGTGGCGGTCGTCGTCATCCTTTGCTTAGGGAGCTTAAACACGCGATGTTTTTGAGGCGCGGACGACAACCGAAAGAGAACACTTTGCTCGCCAGGACAGTATTGTCTCCCAGATTTCCAAACAAATCATTTCTAACTGAGAAAAGATATTTAGCAATGTAAATGTGGTTGTGTGAAGACAAGTTAAAAGGGAAAACAGCTCACTTCCGGTTGCCGTCTAAAAGGGAAAACAGCTCTCTTCCGGTTGCCGTCTCAAAAACGCGCGTGCTTAAACTCCCTAATTGGTGCTATGATAAAAAAATCGCTTTCTTTTTCTTCTTCAGTTTTTGAAAATGTCTTTGCTTAACACCTTCCTGGCAAAATTTTGGGCTTTGATTATTATCCAAAGGCTGTTTACTTTGAGTGTAAGTTTTGGATTTCACGGTTCGCCAGTAATCACGTTCAAAAATGACCGATTGGACCTCAGAGGGTTGGATCTAGGGAAAAGTGACGTCATTCAATCAATAGCTTAAAGTGCCCCCGTGACCAAAATCTCAATTCTTACTTTTCTTTGGATTTCAAAGATATGTTAACTAAACACTAAGCGACCAAAGTTTTAAGCCTTGATTTTAATAGAGACACCTGTTTATTTTAACTGGGATTTTACTATTTAATGGTCCGCCATTACTTACTTTAAGATCTTGAGAGAGCTGGATCGAGGAGAAAATGACGTCAAAGGCTCACTAGTTTAAGAATGCGATGCGTGTGTACGCCACAGAATTAATATGCAGCACGGGAGTTTTGAGCTTTCAGACTTTTAAAGTCGCATTTTTGCATATAAAATAAGCTGCATTCACACGCTGAAATTTTAAGTTAGTGAGCCTTTGACGTCATCCACCCCTCTGAGTCTGAGGTCCAATCGGTCAGTTTTGAACGTGAGTAAAACACTCAAAGTAAACGGCCTTTGAACAAAAATCAAAGCTCAAAATTTTGCCCAGCAGGGGTTATGCAAACGCACTTTCAAAATCTGAAGGAAAAAAGGAAGTAATTTTTTGATCACAGGGGCACTTTAAAATTTTAGAGTGTAATTAAGGCTTAAAGCTTGGGTCACTTAGTGTTTAGTGAACATAGTTTTGAAATCCAAAGGAAAAAATTTGATAAGAACCAACAAAAGGGAAATTAAGCAGATAACGGTTTATTTCTCAAAATTTCATTACTGTCGGAAAAATTCAGTCGGAAAATGGGTAAAATTTCTTTGTCGGTAAAAGTCTTGCCTGTCACTCCCCTGCTAAGTGGTGTCTTTTGCATAGAGTCTTCTGTGCGTATTTTGTTAGGTTTGAGGGGCTGAGGTAATGCGTAGATTTCTCTGGTGGACACAGGAGAACATTTAATTAACCTCCAATGGCGTCGAAAGTCCTTGTAACGCGAATGGCGTTTTAGTGCATCTTTAAACAAAATATACCCTTATGGAGCTCAAGAATGGAACGTCGATTGGATAAACAAGACAGGCGATGAAAAATAAATATCTGGAATCTTAAAAGCGACGAGTAATAGACTTTGACAACAATCTTTCGCCCGTCGAGCCGAAATCAAAGTGAGCTGTGTTTCTAATATTTTACCAAATGTGCTGTTATGTACAACACTGAAACCAAATGGAAAATTTTCTGGTAACTTATGGGTTCAACAAAGACAGAGAAGGAATCGAACACCTTACGTGGATACTACTGAATTCACGTTGCCACTGTCAATATTATAAGCCCAGCAGTTAGTGGCCTCTAAAAGAGCTGTAACCGTTGAGTGAAGGCTTCGAAAACCGGACTGGCTACTTGTTAACAAATTATTATCCACTAGAAACGCATAAACCTGATTATATATTATTCTCTCAAAAACTTTAGCAACAACCGGGATGATTGAAATTGGACGGTAGTTGTTCAGGTCCCTGCGTTCTCCTTTTTTAAAGAGTGGTATGACTTTCGAACATTTCCAGTCGGTAGGAAAGATGCCTGTATTTATAGATCTATTGGAAATAGCGCACAATGATTCTGCTATCAAGTCAGGACAAACACCAAGCAGCTTGGCAGATATCCTGTCTAAGCCAGTAGCCATAGATTTACATAGCTTAGACAAAAGGGAAAACACTGCGGATGTATTGGTCTCTTGAAATTGAAAACTGTGCTCGTGATTTTGAATTGTTAGATAATCAAGATGCGAGTGACCAGTCACATTGGCAGGTATTTCCTCTGCCAGCTTGGGCCCTATACTTGCAAAGTGTTCATTGAAGATTTCACATATTTGATTCGGATCAGTGAAAGTCTTATCATTACATTTCACTTCCTTTACTAATGACCCCCCATTTGAAAAAAATAATTGGAACGCTACAGTTCAATACCACCACCCAATTCAGTGCCTTCTGTTTTTGTGTAACACGTACCACAGGCAACCCAGTGTACGCTTCATGGAGCGTCTAGTTAATAATGATTTGATTTATGTACGGGGTCTCCAGTTAGTGTGCCATCGCTAAATACAGTTGGCAATTAAATATTATCTATAAAAAGCTAAAATATCACGGCTGATATAACGGTGAAGGAATATATTGAAAAAAGCCAACATTTCGAAAGTTCATCAGGGCCCGGTTGTTCAAAAGCCGATTAACGCTAATCCCAGATTAAAATTTAACCAAAGAATTAATTTCTCTACTCCCAAATGCTGTTCAAGGCTGATATTCGGCAAAACCTTGCATAAGAAAACGTCAATCTTGAACAACAAAAATAAGCAAAAGAAACTTTCACCAAAAAATTGAAAACATGAAACGAAAGTTTACGCTAAACCTGGATTAAGTTAATCCGCTTTCGAACAACCGGGCCCAGGGTTTTACGAGCAATGACTACGGTTAACAAAGACGTTACAATTTGAACAGTGATTGTTCTTTGATACAGCCCTAAAGATACGGATTTTAACGGACTTAATGGATACGGTACAATAATAATAATAATAATAAATGATAATAGAAATTGTATAGCGGTAAATAAATTTAAAGGAAAAGGTGGATTAAATTTCATCTTTCTTATTAAGACCTAAAGGCTTAAGAGTGTTCGCTATGTTTACGAAATATGCTTCTCTTGCTTTGCGTACACTGTCACGATTGGAATGAATGAGCTCGAGTGGAATAAGTGAAATGTCGTTGGTGGTGTGATTATTAGTGAGGAAGTGTTCTGAAACTGTGGTAGGCTTGGAGACGTTGGTTGGTTTGTCGACTGGTCTGCGGTGCTCGTTAAAACGGTCTTTCAGTCTTGTTTAAGGCAACGATTGCACTGTACCATGTAGAAGACATCTTTTGAATTGCAGTTGATGTTATGCGTTATGTGTCTTGTTTCGCCTGTGGCATGGAATGTGTAACTAGTTTGTCCATCAGTAATATAGGTGCATGTAGAACAGTTATTGCCACATCGTTAAGAAGCCCGAAGTTGATTTTTTTGCGCGGTGGGATCGTGTAGTTTGGCACGAACAAGGTAGTTTTGGAGGTTGCTACTACGACGGAAAGCTGAAATAGGAATAGTTTTGAATTCAAGTTGCACCTTAAATATACCGTTTGGTAAATCAAACGCAACTCGCCCTTCGCTTAGAAATTCCGATTAGCAACTCCGGACTGAAACGTTTACACTGTTCATAAACTTCTGTCTGGCACGTAATTGTAAAATACGAAACTATTACAAATACTAATCAACAACACAAATTGATCAATATGAAATACTTTATAGATGATCCAGAATGTGGCACTCCTACTATTTTGAAATTACATATACTTTATAAAGAAAGCCACAATTTAATTTAATTTTAATTTAATTTAAATTTTACATAGGCTTAAAATAAGAGCTTTTTAAATACTTGTTTTTACTTACTTACAATCCAGAGAGGACCATAACAACAACAATCCAACAACACAGCTGACAATATTGAGAATCGTTGTGCTTGTATTTTCCATTCATGGCATTATTCATGGATATCACGATACCTTTCAGTATTGGATTACACCATAGTTAGTAGTGTACTATGATTACACAAAAGAAACGATGGAATGATCTCCGCACAGGTCCCTACTTTATTATGCACGCGAAAGAAATTAATTATGCATTCGCGTTATTGTTTTGTAGAACAATACGTATACCCAAGGGAATCGAATATATATACACGGCTAATTTGTACTTCGGGACTTTGCGTCGGCAAAGCGAGATTTGAATATTTGGAAATTGTCTTTGCATCAGTATAGCTGATCCCAAGCGGTGCATAAAGTTGTGCAAAGAACACAATTTACTTTCGTCGTCCGTGAAACGGAAATATGATTAGTTGGCAAAGTGCATCGGGTGATGGATTTTTTTCACGATGCTCAAGAAAAAAATGCGATGTATAACCTTCAATCTGCCAGAACTCATGATTTCCTGGCAGTAAGCTTTCCTTGAAAAAATATTAGCCCTAGTGACCTGTGGCCGGAAAGCTTACGATTGCCTTCAAGACGAGGGCTAACACCATCTCATAGTTAACCATCGCCTAAACTTGGTCGCCCCAGACAAACCAGCCCAAAGCAGGGCATTGAAAAGACATGGCGGGGAATGAAACGACGTATGCCTTGCACCGGAACATCCATGGATCTCCACCAAAGTTATACACTTGGAAGCATCATTGAGCATATGGCACCGATCTCTACAAAGAGCGATAAAATGCAAAAGGCCACGAAATGCACCGTTCGTGATCCTGAAATGGCCGTGCCTTATACAGGAAAGAAGAAAACATACACTCTGCAGCGCTCTGACGAATTCGCAAACAGAAAGAGAAAACAATCTCACGAAAAATAGAGCAGGTAGTCATTAAATTTTTGATAACAGTAGTTTTATTTGGTCTGTTTGTTATGTTTGAGAATCTGAACCCTATTAAAACGATTACTTGAAACTCCACTTCTTTCCCAGGAAAAGTGCCAAAATTGCAGGAAAAAATGTTCTATTTTCCGTATTTCAGTCAGACGTTCGACCGGTTTTTTTAAAGTGCATATAGACTTAAGAAGAAAGAACAAAGCGCCACAGTCCCAAAGGACGTCTATTGTTGTGGCTATTGTTTCCTTGAAACAAAGGAGCGTGCGCATAATGAAGTAGGGACGTGTGCGGAAATCTTACCGAAACGATTAACCAACACCTCGTA